>JBAGKK010525553.1:0-12918 GCA_037177015.1 Euceroptres primus
AGTTATTACAGTCGGTTTTGTCACCCTTTTTAAAGATAGGTACGATAATCGAAGTATTCCACTCCCCTGGAATACGTAATAAAATATTAACATAGATTTTAAAAAATATAAGTCTTTGGAGAATTTTTCTGATTTAATTGCAAAAATGTTGGACCAATTAGAAACATAATAATTTAATGATATTAAAAGTTAGAAACAATTGAAAAAAATAGAAACGATGAGAAAATTGACAGGTCGTTTTCTCAGGTTTTGTTTTGAACAAATTGTCTAGAAAAATCGTTTTAAACATAAACTTAAAAAAATAAGTTTGTTTGGAAAGATTTTGTCAGCTTTATGTTCAACACGATTTTTCTAGGCAATTTGTTAAAAAGAAACGTGGGATAATGGCCTACCTCCAAAAATTGTTGATGAAAATTTGAAGAGTGTTACTTTTATAAGTTCAAGAAAAGCGTATTATGATCTGGAATAAAAGGATCGTTTAATTTGAGTATAAATTTGATGGAGATTACATTTTTGAGAGCTAGATGATAAGGGATAAAATAGTTTGGCGCGCGCCGTCGCGTGCCAACATTATTCACCCAGTTTCACTTTTGAACCAAGTGGATGGTTCCCTTCAGTATGATCCGCGCGGCCGGACCGCGAGGTTCTTACATTTTTCGGGGATATTTTTTTCTCCGACAAATTTGGATTTTTTCGTTTGTTCTGCAGTCAAAAATGTCCTGCAATAAACCTAAAAAAATGCCAAAAAAATAATTAAAAGTGCATCAATGATCGACAACTAATTCCTATAACTTTATTAATTTCAGTTTTTTAAAAGGGTGTCTGAAAAGAAAACTAATCTTCTTGTCAGTTTTACTTTTCACTTTGGATTAGAATTCTTGGTATTTTTTATATATTTTTTATTTATTTTTTATATATTCTTATATACTTACAGAAAATAATTTACAGTTTTTAAAGTTTATTTTCGGTTGAGCGCAAAGTTTCAATTTACCTTCATCTATAAAAAAAAAATGCGAAACGATCATAAAATGTGAGTTTTTAGTTTTATGACTTTATTTCAAACAGGTGATATTCAAGAAATTAGTGTCAGAAAAATATAATTTAATGTTTTTATAAAGTGCATTTTTTTGTTACAAACTTGATTTAAAGGCTTAATCAATTTATTGTGTTTGGTGACAGTTTAAAGTGTATCAAACGTGTCAAGACTCCTAACATTTCAACAAGAGTTAATAATTTTATACAGGATCTGAATAAAGTTTTTATGGATCTTCAGACTGGTAGGCTTTAGTAAATATTTAAAAATTAATTAAATTATTTTATTATTTCTTCTATTTTTTTATTATTTAAAATTAAGGAATGTATTATTAAAGAGTATTTGAAACTTAAAAAGAATTTTATCCGGAACATATATTTTTTAATTCAATAATTTTTTTTTAAATTTTTATAAGGCAAGCCAAAAATATAAAGAGAAAGAAAAAATTGTGACTCGAGAGGAGTTGGTGTTCAAAAATATGAAAAAATGTGTCATAATTCGTGAATGAAGTCTTATTATTTTCCTTAAAGATGGGAGAATGCGGCAATAAGTTAAAAATATTTGAGAATCATCTGAAAATGCAATTTCAAATGTATAATTCAGTAGTTTTACGACTGTTCTCGCAGTAAGTGTCACATAATAATAAATACCATGTCGACATATTCAAGGGCCAAGGTCGAAAATTGTCGTAAAGTCCAGTCACAGAAATACACATAATTCACATGGATTATGAAAAACTATTTTTATTATTAAGAAATGCTCAAAAATGTGTGCAGCATCCACAAAAAAATTATCTTCCAAAAGATGTTCCTTTATAATTTTCGTTTTACTGTTTTTAATAAAGTTTGTCCACTATTAAATCGGTTGAAAAAATTAATTTTAGTTTTATTTCCTGAGAAAATTTGAAAAATTTTTCTGTGTCAAAATCTATTTTCTATCTGGTTATCCTTACATAGTTATTATTAAATAAACAGTTAAAACAAAGAAAAATGTTTCTGGTAACGATTAAAGTCTGGGATGAAATTCAAATTTTAATTAAATTTTGTTTGGTTTTTTGATTATCCAAATGAAATAGGAGCAAATTTAAATCAACTATAAATATAAATAGGAAAATTATGTTTCCCTTAGTAATAAAATGATCATTGACTCGTGAATTGTATTATCCTGAGAGAGATGGATGTTTGATGACTACTTAATAATTTCATTATGTCTAAAAGGAGCGAAGAGTGATTTATAGTCACTGCGGTGTTTGATGATTGACCACTGGATTAATGAAATTTCCTAGAGGGGTGATAATACCAAATATTTCAATAATTATGAGCAGCCAATGTTTATAAATGGATTTAGTACCATTCCTGTAATTCAATTTTGTAAATGACATACTGTAATAACTGAAAAATTAAATTTTTACAGTTTATTTATAATAAAATAGTCGAGTATCACTATAAATAAAAAATTTTGATATTCAATTTGGAAATATTTAAACCATAGGTAATGCTTTCAATTTTCAATACCACCTAATTTAAAAAATGAAATAATTTTTATAAATTTCAAGTGTATCAAGTCTTAAAATGATTAAAAATGTTAATAGTTATTTTCAATATTAATAAAGCACACTTAATTATAAATTATTTTGTTGATAGAATTCTTTTACAAAATGTGAGTACAATCGTCAAAATCGGAATGAATGCACAAAATACATCTCTCGCTTCGGCATTAAACTATCAAAACTTACAAAGTATCATCAAAAATTAATTTATGGCCAATAAATTTTCAAACGAATCAATCGCTTTCTTTTCTAGTGATAGATTTTCAAAATATACAAACTAAATAACAAAAGTAGTTTAATTAATCGAGATGCGTAGAAAGAAAGTGAAGTTCACAATTAGCATTTAAATGCAAGTTAAACATTAAGTTTAGAACTATCGAGATAACTACCCAAGTTGTTTTACAAGCTTCTCTTCTTTATGGCAGTTGTTTCAACTTTATAGCGATTGAAAGTAGTTCAATCGGTACAATCAAACAATCGTCAATTCAAAACTGATCAAATATTTTCCGTTCATTTACAAGACCAAATGCCTAAAGCATTTTATGAGATAATTTGTATTCCATGAATGCAATTGAAGCTACTTTAGAATCTTGATTTTTAATGAAAAGCTTTACTGGAGCTTAAAATTAGCATTCGTATTTCTCATTTTTATAACTACCGTCAGAAAATAAAGATTATAAAATTTAAATTCGTCTACGTAACAACTTTAACATTTACTTTTTAAACCCTCAAATTTTTAAATAATCAACAGTGATTTCCTTAATATAAAAGCACCTTTGTTTAAAATTACCATTAGAAAAATATTAACCACAACTTTGAAATGCGAATTCTCATTTATCAGAATATGAAAGGCACTCGATTCGCGATTAATTAGATTTTTAAGTGAAAAACGTTCATTCTAATAGAGAAAGAAATTTTCCTCCGTTCAAGATTTTTTTCTGGAGAGTACTTACGAATTATCGACTTCAACGGATTTGAATGCTTCAGTCTATAAATTTGTTCTGATCTTCGTAATTGAGGAAGCTGATGCTTTGCGTCGTTTCTACTCAATTTTCTTGATGAAGAGAACTCCTTGTTTTCATTCCCTTTCATTTCCTTCAAATCCTCACTTGTGGATTGCTGGGTGTGTTCCTAGAATATTAAAATTGTGAAACTTCAGTTTAGTTTCAAGATAAAAAAAAACTGGATTTGGTTTTTCAAAAGCTAGTCGTATCAAATTTATTTTATCATGTAAATAAATAAATCGTATACATGTCTTCAAAGGTAATTTGAATGTAATATTTATAAGTTTAAAAGAACTTCAGGAAATTCAGTATAATCTAAACTTATTTTATAATTAAGTTTAGATTTTGAAATATAAAGTTATTTTTATTACTTTGTATTTTGTGAATTTTTACCAAGACTTTTCTTGATGTTGTACGATTGAATCCTCTGTGATCTTCTTAATTGAGCAGCGGGAAACTGATAATCTATAGATATTCTTCTCGCTCTTTTCAATCCACTTTCTTTTGTTTTCTCTAAATGTCCATTTATTGACAATCCTTTTGAGAAATTCCAATTCTGATAATAATTGCTTGTCCTAGAACATTAACTTTTCGGCGGAGAGTACATTTTTTTTGGAAGAACTGCTTTTAGAAAAGTTCACAACTTCAGAACTGCTGCTATTTGAAGCGTCATTGATTTTACAACTACAACTGTCAGTTTCTTCACTACCTGAAGTAAGAAAAGTAGGTCTCAATATTCTGTACTGAAGGTTGTTTTTTGGCATTTCCCAGAAGTCTCCTTGCACTTTCTTTTCGTACGATTCTTCTTGGGACAAAGTGCTTTGCACTTGGTTTTGTGAACTGAGAAACATTTCAGAATCCTCAACAAGTGGATTATGAGTAATTAAGTTTTCATAAACTGGTTCCGTTTCCTTTGAACTCGATTTCATTTACAGATACATCTTCCATCAGACAAAGCGAATTTGTATTGCTGAAACTGTTTATAATATCTTCAGCTACGGATAACAAAATATCAAAGGAATTCTTGTCATTGTTATTAAAATAAAAAGAGGGGCCTTTGAGTTCAATGTTAGAATATGCAGCTTCGCAATCCAAAGACTTTGGTGGAGCAATAGAAGCTGGAAATTGAAAATTCTCTACTTCTATAGATTCAAAGGTTTTTGAGTATTTAGCTTTAGAGCATCGAAATTGATCCGATCTCTGTCGATGCTTACATTAAGTTTGAGAGGTTTTCGAATACGGTTTTTTATTGTTAATTCGACTCTTTCCTGGTTTGCTAGGAAGTGTATCTTTTTGTTGATATCTTTAATATATTTATCAACTATCAACATCAAATGATTCTCTCTCAATCATTTTGGAACAGATGAAATTTTTGCAACTGAAAAAATTATGAATGGAAGTATAATATTCTTGATAGAAATAATCGTTTGATTAAAACTGTCCATTTTCTCTTTTAAATTTCAAAACAAAAAAAATTTCAAAAAGTATAAAAAAATTAATGAGATTAAATCAAATAAGAAACTAAGGATAAAATATTATGTGAAACTGCTTATATTCTAGTATGAGAAACTCTATTTTTGAAAAAATTGATCTTTTGAAAGATCTTTGCTTGAACAATTTTTATTCTTTCCACGTACCTACACGAAGAAAAAATCTGACTATTGTAGTAAGCTGAGCTCTTACTATTACAGCACGGAACTTAATGTGCGAAATTGGTATGAAGTTCTATACCATATTGGCATCAACTCACGCATTTTTAGCATGAATATCTTATACTATAAAAGAATCAAGCACATGTCATTATTGCTAGAGTCATATGCTTTTAGAGAAGTTTTGCCTTGTGAAAATAGCGCCAACTTCGCCTTGCTATGGTTGCAAGCAACTCATCCTGCTATTTCAGCAAGAGTATTCTCAAATGAATTGCTTGCAGCCTTAGCAAGGCGAAGTTCGAGCTATTTTCGCAAGGTACAACTGCTTTAAAAGCATGAAACTTTGTACTTTTTAGCATGAAGGGATCCCTGCTTAAAATGTACGAAGTTTGCACCAGAATAGCAAGAATGAAACCTGCTGCAAAAGCATGACTCGCATTCTTTCCATTATAGTCAGATTTTTCTCTCCAGGTATGTATGTTTTTATATTTTCGATCTTCATTCCACAACACAACTCCTCTTGCTTTTCATTTATTTCGTCTTAATTCGTCAGTAAACAGTTTATTTGGTTTAAATCTAAACGTCTAATGCTACTTTGCCCCCTTCAATCTCTTACTAATTTCAAGAAAAGAGTCAAAATATACAAACACGAGAAACTAAAATTTACCATTTAGGAAAGAAGACACAAAAATTATTAATCAAAATATATTTGAACTTGTTCGAAAGTGTTGGCTTCTTTGTAGGTAATTTCAAAACCAAATTTGCAAATATAAATACAATCTTATACGCAACAAATGATAATTGTAAAAGTAATTTTTCAATACGTTTAAAAAATGACCAGCATTTTTAAACATGATACACTGAAATAAAGTACGATTAAACTAGTATAAATCCTCAAAATTGTGAATATAAGAATCAAATAAATGCTGCGAATTCAATCGACACTTTTTTGCGGTTATAAAGAAAAATTTTTTTGTAGGTGGTAGCACGGTAGTGATAGGTATTTAAATCGACAAGAGGGAATATTTGAAAATTCTATGAAAAAATGTACATTTTTACAAAAATGATTTTTAATTTCATTTCGAAGGTTTGAATTGAGCCTTTTATTTTGGAGAAAATTAATTTTAAATGTTACTTTTATTAATTCATGAAAAGACAAATTCAGTTTTATATTGATGCTATTTGTAAAAGATTGAAAAATAGGTAAATGAAAATTCCTATAAAGCAGTTTTTCCTTCTTAAACAAAATTTGAAAAAAAGAACTCTCTATTTTTACGAGGATTTTTCATTTATTAGGAAAGCACTTTGCTTGGATAAATGAGATTTTTAAAAGCTTTACAATATTCAAATCCTTTGAGGAGATCAATATCACTTCTAATCATTTTATCTAAAAAATGGTTATCTACAAATTTTCTGAAATCTATCATGTGACATTTTAACATAATTAAAGAATTTCTTAAATGATGCCTTGACTTCAAAATGTGTAAATAATTATTTGAAATAATTAAAACCAGGAATTGAAGACATGAGAATGACAACTCGTTAAAGACCATTTGAAGTTGGCCCCCTAAGTAATAGTTAAAATAACCTAATTTAGGGGCCAACTTCAAATGGTCTTTACCGAGTTGTCATTTTCATATCTTCAATTAAATTTATATTTTTAATACAGATATAGTTTGAAATTTCAAATAAAAAGACACTAATTTTAATTTATAATTTTTCTTACCATTTTATAAGCGAATAATTTTATTAATGTTACAAATTTTAAAATCTTCTTTATTTTTAAAAATTTAACTCGCTTTCAATATATACAAATCCATGAAAATTAAACAAATTGAAGTGTATATTAAAAGCGATTCAAATTTTTCAAAATAAAGAAGCTTTTAAAATCTATAAATTTTAATAAAATTAATTGGTTAACAAATGGTAAGAACATTATAAATTAAAATTAGTGCTTATTATTTGAAATTTTAAACTTTTTATTCAACATTTAAACAAGTGATAATATTAATCCCCATTTAGGTCACTTTAATGTAATTATTATACATGGAAAATTGGGTCTCGTGCGGCTTGTCAAGTGTCAAGTGTCAGAAATGACATGATACATAACGTGATTGTGTATATTTGTGAGAATAAGCTATCGGGAAAGTTAAGTGACGTTTCCTTTAGCTGAAAATAAACGTTTACTTTTGATTGAATATTCGTACCTTTTGTAAGCATCATTTCTTTGATCTATATTCAGAATTCATTACAATTACGATAGTTATATTATCAATAAAATTTACAAGATTGGGCTTTTAGTTAAAATTACAACTATCATAAAAATTGAATAGGTATAATTTAATAAAATGTACAATTTTAGTCATCTTAATTCTAAAATATTTTAGGCATTGCCTAAATAAACTTCATAAATAATTTACTAAGAGATCAGTTTAGAATATTCAAAAATTATTTTAAAAATGGAGAATTTAATTTTAATCAAGGGAATAAAATTGCGATATCATTATAAAATCCGAATCAAGGTAGCCTGCTTTAATAGTGAAGCATTCAAATACCTTTTACTCACCTGGTTCCTTTGCAAAAAATTTTAAATATAACAAAAAATCAACGATTTTCCCACAAAATTTTTCTCTAGAAAAATATACTTGGATAAATTAATTTCTCTTTTCTTATAAACTATACAGTAATACCTACTTAATATAATATTTAAAAAATTGATGGGATAAAACAAAATAAAATAATTTTTAATCGCAAATAAATGTCACAAAATCACTGAAATTTACCAAATAAAGTGAAATTCGTTTTGACGGCATATTTTTCACTCAGAGTTTTTTTGAGAGTTTGTAGAGATTTATAGAGAGTTTATAGTGATCATTATTTACCTCATCAATTTTTTAAATATTATTAGATTTAAAAGCATGAATTTTTAAAATATTATTATATTTAAAATCATCAATTTTTTAAATTATTATTATATTTAAAAAATTGATGAGGTAAATAATGGTTTTCTTCCAATTCTGGTATGAAAACCGACAACTGCAAAATTTGCAAAGAATCATTTTTCTCCAAAGATGGTATTTTTGAAAAGTGAGAGTCGATATATCTTTATTCCAGCTCGAGAGTCGTCTTTTTGAAAAGTGAGAGTCGATATACCTTTATTCCAGCTCGAGAGCGTCCACTGAGTGAATTTTGAGGGAGGGCCAAAGAGGAAAAGACATTTATTTCACCTTTATAAGTGTGGTCATTTTTATGGAGCAGAAATCCTTATATCTTAAGTTACACAGTTTTCGAGGGCGCACTTAGCTTTTCGTGTAAATGTCCAATTAAGAACGCTTAGTGACAACTACTTAGACTGGCTTTATAGCACCACGAGCATTGTCTCGGATTATAAAAAGCAACTCGCCTCGTCTTTGCTATAATGGTATATTAATTCACTTGTACATTTTAAGTGCTTTCATTTAAGTGCGTCTTAATTTCATTAAAATGAAGCGACAGACTGTATTTTACTAAAGTAGCAGGATTATATCAAAAGATCGAGTATTATCTTCTTCATTTTTCATAATTTATCTTTTTTGATAGGAGATAATGCACTTATCAAAAATAACTCTACACCATTGAAATATTTCTATTTTTTTCTATTATTTTTAATAATATCCTTTTCATTGTCTTATTTTAATTATACATTTTTTAATTTACTGTAAAAATGATTTGCATTTTTTAATTAAGAGGGCTGGGTTTCAAATTATGTCCAAAAATTTTAATTATAAATCCTTTCTCAAATGAAGGAGATAATTATTTGATTAGTTTTCTGTACTTTTGTTATGAATAATTAAATTTGAGCTTTGAAATGGAATAAAATATTCCAGTGGAAAATATTCTTTTATGTATTTCAGTTTAATTTCAACTCATTTTTATGATATCTGATCTAATTACATTTTTGTAAATAGATGTAAAATGTAAAATTGTTATAAATGTAAAAATCGAGGGAAAAAGAGAAAAAAAATCGGACGTTAGCGTTTTCAAAAATTCGCTTTTCATTTTTAAGCGTCATCCTAATAAACAGGTCATTTATAAATGGTTCTTTATTGTTTTCATAATTTCTTGAACCTTTGCTAATTTACAAGTCATTACTATTATTATATTGTATGAGTCTGCTTACATATTCATAAAATATAACCTCTAAAAGAAGCCATATGCGAGATGTGTGGGATGATTAATGTTTATGGGAACCGAGAAGAGTTTAGCAAAATAAGGAACACCTTATCATTTATCATAATTTCTTTTATTTTAATACCTGAAATGATACGAATGACAAAAGTTTCTTTTAGAATGATGATAAACGAGAAGGAAAAATATACCTATATTTTTCACATTTCCTGTAAAGGGTACAATAATTATTGTGCAGTCTGAAAAGTACTAGAGTTATAAATTGTTAATCAATACATAAGATCGGATTTTCCTTACCTTGCAATAGATACGAACTGTTATACAGAAAATAATATTTATTACAGGCAATATTTCTTTATATGTTCCTTTACATGGCCAAAACCTGGAACTCCTTATTTCATCGAGGAATAAATTTAGTTTATAGTACTGTGCCAAAAATTCGTTCCAACTATTTTAAATTGAAAAGACTCATATTTCACTATTGTTTCAGCGCCAAAAGCATGAAATTTTATTTTCTATTTTTATTGATGATTTGTTTATTTAAAAATATTATAATCTTTGTCATTTTTAAGAAAATTTAAATCAAATTTACTTTTATTAATTAATGAATTATTCTTCAATGAAAAAGTCAAATATTATCTTCTTGATATTGACACTCTTTGGAAGGTTTTACCTAATTGAACTCAAACACTGGGAAAAAATGTTCTTATTTTCTGTCAATTTAAAAAAAGATTTAATTGTCACAATTGAAATATGCAGGCAAATATTTTTTATGAAAAATATATATTTTGAGAAGAAATAGGCATATATTACATAAAGAAACGTATTTATTTCTAGTCCTCTCTTTGAAATGAGTTTCCCTCAAAATTTCAATTATAATCAAATTTCTATGGTTATATTTTTGGCCTGAACAACTGGCATAGAGAAAGATGAATGAAAATATCACTCTTACTTTCTCGGGTTACAGGACAGAGATAATGAATATTTTTCACAGCCCCTTTCTTTCTTTGAATTTTCAGATAAAAGCAAAGTGAGTTTACAAAATTAAAATTTCGAGTGAATAGAAGCATTCCCGCGTCAGCTTTCGGAATATTTCTTTTAGCAATGAGAGTAAGTCGCTTTTTGCTCAAAGCAAACCTTTTAACAATGAAAAGAGGATACATTTTTTTATAAAAACATTGCACTGTCAACTGATTCTTCAGAGCAATACAAAAATTTGTTTTAATTACAAAATTTTTATTGAATTTACTCCTTTATTAATGACTATTTTAATTAACGCTTTTCATGTATTTTATAATTACGTTCATGTTCTCGGCATTCTTCATTATATTTTTTGATTGGGCAGACTGACGTAGGCATTAATTGAAATTTTCTTTCTGTCTTTTTAAAACTGATATTTATTTTTGTACAATATTTACACAGTACAAATTAATAAGTAATTAGTAAACTTTATGAGGTTTTTGAATGCAATTGAAGAACTGCATTATTTGAATTAATTGAATTCTCGCATTATTTAACTAGAAGAACGGCTAAAAACCGGTACCGAACATTCATTCAAAAGAATAACTTTCTCAAGTGACTCCTCGGGGCATCAGTAACTTTCTGGAAAAGTTTTTCAGCAAAAGTATGAAAAAAGCACTTTATTCTCGCAACTCTACTTCACTTTGAGATGTAAGATCTGCAGAAAATTGATCGAATTTCGACGATAGGTGAGAGTAAAAGCATCTTTTATTATTATTTCAAGATGCTCAGTGTTTTATTCAATGTTCGACACCATTGAGGATAGCTTCAAATTTTCCGATCGCTAGAGCAAATCCATTTTAAAGTGGGTCAGCCGCATGTTTCCAAACTTAATACAAAAGTGTTCTTTCTACAGATGTGTAGTCAATAAATACGTTTTTTTATAGTAACGAAAGAACTTTCAAAATGAAAAAAAGGTCTGTCGAAAAGTAAATTTTGATCAGAGCTAAATTTTTGATATTGCATGCTCTTTATATTCCTGTAAAAAATAAGAAAAAAGGATCAAAAGATACTTTTCATTGACTCAATGATATAATTATAATTCTAGGATTATAATAGTAATTATTATCATAATTGAAAATGCAAATCTTTGCTTTTCCTTCAAAATAAAGTTATGTCTGACTAAAACAGATTGTAACTACTGCAAGATATTGCCTTGAAGGCAGCATTTAAACAACTAAAAATAATGTAATACAATCAGCATTTTTTTGCTTGAAACCCCACTAAAAATAATATAATATAATCAGCACTTTTTGCTTGAAAATCCACTAAAAATAGTGCAATACAATCAGCACTTTTTACTTGAAAAATAATTTAAGTTACAATACATAAAAATATTCTGAATAAATAAAGTCTTTTACTTAAAAAGGAAGGAAAGATATAATTAAAAGTTTGATTACTAATTCCTTTTTGTCTTTATTTTACGACTTTCGTGAAGAATTTGAACGGTTCTTACAATATTTAAATCTATGACAAAAGTTTTTCCAATTTCACCAAAAATAAATGTAATTTTTACTGAAATTTGTCCCTATAAATTTTTTGTAATTAATAGCTATAAAGTTTTTTTTCGACGAAAAAAGACTCCATGAAATTCTATTTTAAATACTTGGACCCGTCACTTTTCAATTCAGAAAGTTTTTACAGATGATTAAATTAAACTGTTTGGAAAGCCTATTAAATTTTATCTCCGATTCACTAACTTTTGATTTCCTTCCTGAGACACTTTGGAAGTGAAGAAACTCTTCAAAATATTAAATAGTGCCCACAATGTAAAATGTGACCCTTACATTTCCTTTAAATTCAAATTCAATTTCATGAATTGCAATTCATTTAATATAATTTTATGCATTTAAATTTAATAAATTTAAATGAATTTCCAAATTTGAATAAAATTTGTATCTTATTTTCTCTAAAAAAAGAAAACCAATAATAAGTGATCAATTGATTGAACTAAAAGTTGTTTAAAAAAATTAAAATATTTCAAAAGTATAAAGGAAATGTGTTTGTAATTATTTTACGCAATTTTAAAGTATTTAAAAAAATTGTTTAATTAAACGTTCTGATGATTTGAAATATATTTTTCTTATAAATTCGGCATCGTGCTGAATGGAATTGAAGTGCAAAGCCATAAAACTCCATTAACTTCATGTGTTCAATGGAACTTACACAACAAATTACTTTAATATCTTTTGCTAGTTCTAATATGGGTGCATGCTTCCTGTATTTTATTTTTCGAAAACTTTTATAGGGCAATCCTGTTTTCATCTACTTCTGTTCTTGCTTCGTCCACAAGCGTCTCGATTCTAGCAGAAATTTCATTTTAAAGCAATTGATTGTGAAAACTTAAGCGTACTTGTGAAAGCTTCACGTCAAACTTTTCTTAACACCTGCGACGTTGGCATCTTTTCCAAACCACCCACACACACACACACACGCCCACACACACACACCCACACACCCATGCACACACACACATTTATATTTATATATATTTAT
>JBAGKK010525574.1:0-12917 GCA_037177015.1 Euceroptres primus
TATATATATATAATTTATATACAAATTATAATAAAATTATTTTCTAAATAAATTCACTGTTGTCGGTTAGCGGTACAATTGTTGGCCTCCTCCAATTATTGGTCTTTTCGTTAAAATATTAAACCGAATCCATTTCAAATCAAGAAGGCTGGCAGGTGACCTGTTCAGAATCAGCTTGCCAATAAAATAAGTTTTTGTTCGTGAAAAATAAAGGGACATGTATCTTTTTAAATTAACATAGCGACATATTTGCATTTTTACGAATATTTTTAAATTTTAAGGAAAAATTAGTTTTTTGCAAAATTTCCTTTAAAAACTTTATCATTTTTGCAATTTTTTAAATATTAAGGTTTTTATTACTCCAGTTTGTCACATTTTTCTCATTCTTTCGAAATACACTAACGAATATGTAAACTCTTGAAAAGAACCCAAAAATCCATCGACCAAATTTGGACCAAATTGGTCCAAATTTGGTAGGTAGATTCTTGGGTTCTTTTCAAGAGTTTACATATTAACTTGATTTTTGGACGTTAAATAGGATTTTGAATTTGATTTAGATTTAATTTAAATTTCTTAAATTTTAATTCCACTAACAAAATTAAAAAATAATAAAAAATGGTGAAGCTATTTCGATTTTTGGAGAAAACGAAAAAAAATCTCAAAAACCCCAGCCTTTTTTTGTCCTGAAATTTTGAGGAATAATAAGTACAAATATAGGCTACTTGCTGTAAATTTCCTATTTGGCATTTTTTTGTTTTTCGGTAGAAAAAAATTATTTTTAGACCGAATTCATTTCAAATCAGGCAGGTTCTACACTTGAAGTCGCAGAATCTTTCGGGGACAAAATACGTTGTTTTTTAAAGAAAATTAGGCCATACCTATTTTTGCGATTTGTGGAAAAAAAATTTCTACGAAGTTATGGGCATTTGAATTTTTTGCTAGGTTTTTCAAAAAACCCAAATTTTTTCCTTAAACTTCTATAACTTTTGACCTGATTAAGATATTTAAGATTTCTTCCCAGATTCTGGTAGTGTTTATCGTCTTCTTTTTAAATCCGCAAGAAAATTTTAAAAATGTTCAAAATTAAAAAAATAGCGGTGATTTTCTGAAAATATTTATAGGCGATTTTCTCAAAAAACCCACAATTATATTTTTTGCTAATTTTTTATTGAGTTTGTACTATCATAGAAAAGACATCTTGTGGGTTTTATGCGGGCTAAATAACTTTATACCACTCTAACCTCAAAATCTCAACTTTGACATGATTTTTCGGCGCTTGTGGTATAAAATACTGTTCGATACTTGTGTGAAAGGTGATTTTTAGCGCACGTATCGAAATGTACTATTTGTGGCCTGGAGAATTTTTTTTCTTAAAATCGAATTTTCGCATTTTTCTCAAAAACAACAACAGATTCGAAAAAATGTAAAGAAAATAGTTTGCATAATTAAAAAGGTTCTACAAAAAGTTCTTTTACTCATTTATGATATCTTGCACCACTTCCGAGAAAAATAAAAAAATTCAATTTTCATGCACAAAAAAATTTTCTTGGCTCCAGGTTTACGAAAATACCCACCTTGTTATTTTGTTAAATATTTTTTTTAAATGTACGTTCATATAAAGAAGACTTCCTATGAGTTTTGCGTGGGCTAAACAATTTTATGACCAGAAAATTATTTTTCAGAAAATCGAATTTTCAAATTTTTTGCTGAATTTAAGTTCCAAAAATAATGTCAAGACAATACATTGTTTGCCTAAAAAGTTTTCGACGAATGAAAACACGAGAGTGGCAGAAAGTGCCGTACATCCTGGAATCCAAAAATGTCACATATGGAAGATGGAGATTGATGAAGGTGATATCAAAACTTCTTACATGGCCAAAACTGCTAAACACGATTAGGTTCCTAAATTATCTACAGAATCCAATGATTCCTCTTCGGATCTCGAGGACTCTAATGAAGAATCTGAAGAAATAGATAATAAAAATGTGGAAACGTGGACCCAGGTATTATTTATTTATTTTTTTTAAACTGAGTTTCAAACGAAATTTTTGTACATTATTGAAAAATATTAGGGTAAATGTGAAATATATTTAAATATATTGAATATAAAAACTTTTTAGGCAAACATTTTTTAGTATTGACATTATTTTTGTAACTTAAATCGTTTTAGTAAAATATTTGAAAATTCGTTTTTATGAAAAATAATTTTCTAGACATAAAAATTGTTTAGCCCACGTAACACTCACAGAAAATCTTCTTCATATAAACGTAAATTTTTTTAAACTGTTTAACAAAATATGGGTATGGGTATTAATGGGTATTTATTTATGTGTATTTCCATAAACCAGGAGTCAAAATTTTTTTATGCATGAAAATTAAATTTTTTTATTTTTCTCGGAAATGGTGCAAGATATCATAAATGAGTAAAAGAACTTTTTGTAGAACTTTTTTAATAGTGCAAACTATTTTTTAACATTTTTTCGTATCTGTAATTGTTTTCGAAGAAAATGCGAAAATTCGATTTTATGAAAAAAAATTCTCTTGGCCACAAAAGTTATTTAGCTCGCATAAAACTCACAAGATGTCTTCCCTATGATAGTACAAATTCAACAAGAAATTGGCCAAAAATATGGGTGTATTTTTTTGAAAAAATCGACTATAGATATTTTCAGAAAAACTGCCGCCATTTGGTTAATTTTGAACATTTCTAAATTTTATGGCGGATTTCGAAAGAAGACGATAAACGCTACCAGAATCTGGGAAGAAATCTTAAATATCTCAATTAGGTCAAAAGCTGTAGAAGTTTAAAGAACAAGTTTTGGTTTTTTTTTAAACAAAGCAGAAAATTCAAATACCCATAACATCGTAGAAATTTTTTAGATTTTAAAGTTTCAGCTTATCAAGTTTTTTACACTTCTTCGATTCCGATGAGAGAAAGAAATAAATAATAAAAAACGGTATATCTATTTTGATTTTTTGAAAAAAAACACGAGATTTTCTTGAAATAAAGAATAAAAACTGGTAAAGCTATTTCGATTTTCAAGTATGTTGAGTGATAATGTAGTCTACCTACCATAAATTTTAAAATTGGATTGTAGTGAAATGTAAAGAAAAAAAATTCTATTTTTCTTATTGTTCTCTCTTTTATTGTATTCTTGAAAAAATCTGTTTTTTTCTCTTGAAATACAAATACAATCCAGTTTTGAAATTTACAGCAGGTAGACTATGTTACCACCCAACACACCTGAAAATTTCAGCGCAAAAAAGGCAGTTGTTTGAAGAAAATTTCGTATTTTATTTTTTCAAAAAATCGAAATAGCCTCATCAGTTTTTATTCTTTCTTTATTTTTCTCATCGGTTTCAAAATATTGCAAACAACTTGATAAACTGAAACAAGAAAAGCCTTAAAATCTACAAAATTACCAAAATGGCAAGGTTTTGAAGCAAAAATATAAAATAATTTTTTTCTATCGAAAAACAAAAAAAAAATACCAAATGGGAAACTTATGGTATGTAGACTATATTGGTACCTATTATTCCTTCAAATTTCAGGGGAAAAAAGGGTGGGGTTTTTGAGAAACATTTTTTTTTCGTTTTCTCCAAAAATCGAAACAGCTGCACCATTTTTTATTATTTTCTAATTTTCTTAGTGTATTTCGAGAGAATGAGAAGCGTGACAAACTGGAACAAGAAAAACCTTAATATCTCATAAATTGCATTAATGGTAAGATTTTTAAAGTAAAAGTTGTAAAAAACCAATTTTTCCCTTAAAATTTATAAATATTCGTAAAAACCGTAAATATGACGCTATTTTAATTTAAAAAAATACGTGTCCCCTTATTTTTCATGTACAAGAACATATTTCTTTGGCAAGGCAATTCTGAACAGGTTACCCGCCAGCCTGCATGATTTGAAATTTATTCGGTCTATACTTAATAAAAAAATATTTGCAAATAAAATTACTAATCAATAGTACAAGATTGTCAACCGTATATTTTACGCTATTTATTAGTAGTTTTATTTGCGTGTATTTTTCAATAAATGTACAGTTTGAAGGTGGCCAAGCATTGTTTCAGGGGGTCAATCATTGTACCGATCACACTATATAATTTTTTCACCTTGGAACTGAAATTAGTCTTGTTTAAAAAAACTATTTACTCTGTTTGAATTAACCTCAATTATGTGTTTCTAAATAAAATTTGTTTCTATGTTCAATAAATATCTTTAGAAGAAGTAATTTTTTCTCTAAATATTATTTTCGTATAAATTACTCAAAATAGATACAAAAAATACAAAAAATCGAAAAGAAAGAGCTTCCAATTTTCTTTATAAATTAATTTACATATCAATTTTTATTTTTTGTATTAATTACTTTAAAAAAAGAATTTTGAATACTATTTTCAAAAGAAAAGCAAATATAAATAATAATTCCACTTTCAACTGCATAAAAGACCTTTCCTCCGCAAGGAAAATCTGAACTAAAATCTAGATAATGAAAACAGTAAAATCTCCATATCATTATCAGCTAATTTATCCAATATCTTTTAGGTTCCGCTTCAAGTTTCCAATCCCTTTCCGCATAATTTCACCCCCACGAGTGGTAGGGAATCTCACTACTTCCAACGCCTCCTACCGACAGTCTTTGGCGTCCTCTCATCTAGCAACCATCGCTGAGGAGTCGAAAATGTCCGGTCCCGCAAAAAAAACCTCTTCAATCACTTCGTGAAAAAGCTCATTTTTAACCTCCCTCCATAAAATCACTATCATTATTCTCTCCACTTTCAAACGACTTTAACGTGACCTAATCACATCCATGAATTCTGACCAGCAACCTAAATCCATACTCATATTCTCTGAAACCTTCATTACAAAAACCAACCTCTGGCATTTTTTCCCGATTTTTGAAAACGTGCTTCGTCTAAATAGAAAAAGAACGCTAGCAAAGGGTCGGAGGTCAACGACGGCGGAAATGCGCAGGCGTCTGGCCATTCAATATCATGAGAAACCGGAGGAACGACAGGTGTCGCCTTGCAGTGCAAGGGCTGATGCACCGTAAATTTAAAAAGGATAAAGAAAGCGGATTTATCGGATATCGGACAGACGTACCCTTCCAAGTGGCTCTTCGTGTGCACTGACGAATACAAATTCGGAAATCGATTTTGCAATAAGGAAAATCTATGTGTTCAGTGAACCAAGAAAAGCTCTGCAAAATTTTGAAAATTTCAAGAATTTCCAGACAGTGTGAAAATGGAAAGACTGAAGACAGTAGGAGAATTTAAAGTCCATCATCTTTCACACTCGTAAGAAGTTTCCTGAACAAAATGCACTACTTTCACAAAACACAAGTGGATCCAGAATTATACCTTAATTCAGGGTCGGTAATTATCATGATCGATTCCCCTGCGTGACCTTCGTATCGACCATTGAAGAAGAACTCTGGAAATTAGTTCATCCGAATTCCTAAACTCGTTCCAAGGAAAATAAGTGAGCACTGCTGATCTGAAAAATGGGATTTTCTCTCTTGCTTTTCACTAAGGAGTGTTTCCAATTTATTTTTCTCACCCTTTTGGAAATATCAAATTAAGGTATCTCACGATTTCCACTTCCGGCTGATTTCTTGGCTCAAGGTGGTTCTGTAATAGACACTCTTTTGTTAAAAATAAACATCCCCAATGCACGAGATTGTTTCACATTTGGAATTGCTGCAACCTGAAGGAGAGAAAAGAGATTTGAGGGAAGAGGAATAATAAAATAAAGAAAATTGAGAATGTATTAATGCTATGTGTTCTTGAAGTTCCGAGCTTGTTTCACCGATTGACAAATCTTGTCGAAGCTTCAGATGGTTTGCGCAAGTCCAGTGCCTTGACGACCGGGACGCCTGTTAACGTTGCTTGCACTTAGAGACACACATATCAAAGTTTCGCCGTGTGCTCGCATAAAAGTTTCGTGACATAAGCAAGCACGTTCTGTGCTCGAATGACCCAAATTACCGGTGAATAAAACTATCAAGTAAAGATAAAATTCAATTTAAATAGTGCGTGAAGTATTTTTGCACTTGTCATTGAATTTTGAATCGCTTTACGAAAATTGGCTGTGTTATCTACTTAATCAGAGCTTACTTAGCAGACACTAATATTTGATAATTATTCTTAAAAGATATTTTTGCTACGCTCTTTGTAATAAACAAGTCCCGATCCTGGATTTTTGGGACCTCGCTTAAAATTCTTTTTCATAATCAAGCGCCTTTTTACTCGCAAGCATCGACAATTGTAACTTCAACTTTACTAAGTTTATAAGCAGTTAAATTTCGAATGTGCTGAACTTTTAATCGGATAAATTTTACAATTCGCTCAATCGCTTTTTAATATTGAACTCGGTGGAACTGTTTTCGTAACAAATGTCCTTTCGTAATATTTTACGAAAATGCATCGACAGGACTCGAAGAATCATAGGACTAGTTACAAACGGTTGAGAATACTTGAACAATTTCTAAATTTATGGAATATTGATGAATGATGCAAGAAGGATGACAGCTGCTGAATTTTGAGGAAAAAAAGAGGAGGAAATTTTCGAAAGATGACCAAGTACGGTTTCGCCAGGTTAACGCTATGGAGGTCAAGAAGATCTGCTTCATCGCAACTTCCCAATCAGGAAAACAACCCCCTCATGTAGGCAACATTTATTTTTGTTTGAAATTCGAAAGGCATTTTTCACGCTCGCTTTTGTTGTCAGTAAATCCAACGCAATGTGCTTTCGTTGTTAATCTAAGCAATGTACGAACCCACAGATATGTACAAAATTATTTGGTAAGATGGTAAAAAAGAAACTATATTTTTATATTTAAATATTTGTTAAGCACATGAGAGTTTACACTTGCACATTAAATGATACACAATTGATGGACGGTCTCACTTTAGACTTAGAATTTTGCTTCACTGTATTTCTTACTCGTAAAACACTTCTTTTTCGTAATATATGAAAATTACTTTTTTCCTTATGATAGAAAGTAACGTTCCTTTAATAAATATCATTATACAACATATCTTGGGTTTAGCATCCGTATTTATGTGTACACAATAGTTACACAGAAAATTTTTGTACATTTTTGTAATAAATATGAATGTATCCGCTATATTTTGTTATTTTATCGATCTGGCTCTTATTGCTCCCTGCTTTTTTGCAGCTACTATAGGAAAAATCGACTCTTAGGCTCGCTTCCTTATCGCTTGGCGTGTCGTATTTAACATAATAAAAAAAAAAGTTGAAAAGAGTCATATGCACGCAAACTTTTCTTTAGAGCTGGCAATTTAACCTTGAACTCGACACAATATTTAAATTTGTGAGATTATCGTAATAGCCATTTTGTCACATGTTTCTGGTATTTTAAAATATGAGTGAAAAGAAAGGACATATCGATATCGCATATGAATTATGAATTGTTGCTATTTATGACATGCTCAATCACTTATGTTAGTTAAATAATGGGATTATTGTTTTAGAGGCAATTGTAATTACAGTGACATTAAGGAAGGACTATGTCCCTCTAAATTATCAACGAATATTTGCATAGTTAGTGATACATAAGTTATCAAGATATCAAGTTTTATATCTAGTTATTAATACTGGAGAGCATTGGGAAAGTGCATTTGAGGGTTATAAGTTCCAGGAAATATTACAAACTGCGACACGCTATTTCCGTGTGACGTTAATAAAAGAAATAAGAAAGTAACTTCAATGCATGTGACGCAAATCATGAAATCGTATCAAAAATAGTATATATATATATATATATATATATATATATATATTAGTTCAGATTACGGAGGCAGGAAATATGAATAAAGTAAAAATATTAACTATTTTAACTTGCAAATAATTCTTAAACTTTAATTAGAAGGGTTCAAGTTTTTCTCTCAATTGAATAACTGATGCAGGAAATGATCAAAAAGAAAATAAGTTTCAAACGATGAGACCAAAAAATGTTGAAAAGGGCAAAGCAATTTTTATTCCAATTTTTCAGGAGTAATATAAAACAACTTAATAAATCTATTTTTTGACGAAATTAAGATTTTCATTGTTTCTACAACCCATAACGTACAAAATACTGTTAATACCTTTTTTAAAGTGCAGATTACATTTGTTACAAAACAGTTAATTTTTAAAAATTCGGTAAGAAGCGATAAAAAGAGTTCAGTCGAAAATAAAATTTTAAATCAAAACTTTAAAATTCCAAACTTTAAGATTCTAATTCCCAAATTTTTAGGAAACATGAGTTCGAAAGCATTGTTGTTTTCAAAAAGTTATAGGTTTTTTTCGATTTTTCCATGTTTGTTCTAACTGAAAAAGGAGGAAAACCAATATACGAAAAAACAAATCTCAGGAAAACAGAATTAATTATACTTTTAAGAACTTTAATATTATTATTGCTGGCATCGTTTAAAAGTGAAAAGGTTACTTTTAATGAAAAAATTTGATATAGTACAAAAATTATTTATTCAAAAAATTTTATTTTCGACCCAACTTTTTTTATCGCTTCTTACTGAATTTTTAAAAATGATACAATTTTAATGAATAATAGCTTATTTTATCGGAAAAAAGATTCTCTACAACTTGATCGCGTCCAGTTTTTAAATATAAATAAACTAGTATAAAATGTACTTATTTTTTTATAAAATTTTTTATTTCAAAAATTATTTTTTAATGATTTCAGTCATTAAAAAATTTATTTTTTAAAACTGGATAAGGTCAAATTGTAGAGAATCTTTTTCCCGAGGCAATAAAACCTTTTTTTAAATAAATAATTTTTGTATGTTTGAAATTTTTTATGAAAAATAATCTTTTCTCTTTTAAACAATACCATTAATAATAATATTTCAATTCTTGAAAACATAATTAAATATGTTTTCCCGAAACTGAATTCCCAATTTTGAAATATTTTTCAATATAGAAAGTAGGTACATATTTTGATATCATAATGTTTTTCAAAAATTTCTTCTTTTCAATTACATATTTGTTATTCAAAATGCTTTTAAAAAATTTCTTTTATAATTGTAAATCTTATAAAAAATCGTTCAGAAGTTATTTCTATAAATAATTTTTTAATTCTATACATTTCTATATTGTTTATTAGTATCAATTCATTCAGTTTATTCTATGAATAATGTTTAAAAATGGTTAAAATTTTTTAAATATTTTTAATAATTATCTGGGTTGTGTTTCAGTATGCTTTCATATTACTATCACTATGTTACACTTTATTACACTTGATTAATTAACTAATTAATGATTTGTCGTGAATTGGTTGTAATTACTTGCAACTAATTACATTTGATTCATTGGTATTGTTTAATAGATTGATTATTATACAAAGTATATTATTATTATACAATTATTATTTTTACACAATTATTATTATACAAAATTTATACTTAAAAACAAAAACTGCTATAACAAACAGCATTATAATTGCAATTTAATTTCTATAATATTATATACTTTTTTCTTCATTGTTATTTTTATCAAAAGTATATTACTGAAAATGTAATTTCGGTTTTGTTTAGACATAAATCACTAAAGAAGACTCTCATATGAGACGAAACGTCTGATTAAAAAACAGTTTTTTTATTTTTATTACTGGACCCTAAAGCCCATATAAAGAAACACCAACTAATTTAATAGAGGGTCAATACAAATCTCCATCATGAATTTAAAATCACGGAATATTTGGAGCTGGAAAAAAGTAGAGAAGAGGAAGGCTCACAGTTGTTGACATTTTACTTCAATTGATCGAAGGTTTAAAAAGGTGTATTTTGTATCCGGACAATAGAATGTGCCAAGGCCTCGAATATTTCAAATCCCTTATCTATACAAAGTATGGATGATATACTCCAGCTTTGTATAAAAAATTTCATTTGATTGAAAATTTTAGATTCAAAATTATTTGTTGAAAAATAGTTATTTGGATTTTCTAGTGTTTTTTCTTCCAAACCTAATGTTTACAATTTCGAAATGACTTTATTGTAACTTGAACTTGAGATTTTGATTTTTCTAGATTGTTTCTGTTTACTGTTTATTTTCCAGGGTGTAGGAAATATCGTGTTTTTATTTTTAAATTATTTTGTATAAGTAGAGCCTCCCAGCTGATGTAGATCGATAAATATTTATATCTCACTGGTGTATGTATAGCTGAAGTTCGAAAACTTGCGAGTAAGGTGCATGATTAATCGAGTAGGCAACCTTTGCGGTATTACCGGCGCGCAGCTGCACAAAGTAGTCCGTATGCTAGTGCAGCCAAGGCTGTTTCCAAATCTACCGAGAAAACAGAAGGAAACTCGGTCACATGTTGTCCGAAACAAACTCAAAGTTGACTATATCATCGTGAAATCGAGACTTTATAACCGTCTTTCATTTTCTCTCTTTTGGGAATTTTTCCTTGCAGAGAAACTCCCTTGCAGAGAAACTGCTTTCCTTTCTGGAAAGCAGAAAAGCTTTTCAAAAGAGTAATGTATATTCCTTATCTAAAAAGGTACTAAACAAGGAGAAACTTATCCCTTTAGTGAATTTAAAAAGAAGTTCATTAAAGAAACGTTGACTTTGATCTCACAGGTTCACAAAAAACCATTGGTGTGAATTTTGTTGGATCTTATTTTAAATAATTGAAAACAATTAAAATTTTTGTTGCAATTTCAGTTATTTTCGAATCTCATTTTTGTTGCAACTCATTTTGAGGACAATTCAGTGTTAAATTGAGGTTCGACGTTTTACAGTGTTTTATAAGAACCTAATCTAGCAAGGAAGTGAATTATTTTGAAACTGTAGAAACTGTAGAACGTTCTTTTCAAAATGAACTAGAAATAAAATAAAAATGTTTTAAAGATCATTAATCTTGTAGAAATTTAATAGGCTAAAACAGTTAAGCAAATTAAGTCATTGGAGCTATAGTTTCATCAACAACACCTTTAGGGTTTATTAATCTTTACATCATTAGATTCACTAGTTTCTACTAATGAAAAGCTTACATTAAATTTCAACAAACAAGCTTTAGTATTGTTTCAAACTTTTCTTTAGTTCTCATAGAAATTTTTGCTGGATGCCTAAAGCAATCGAAATGAGAAAATAAATTTATTCCAAAAATAAGAATATTACAAAAAAACGTTAATTAAACCAGTTATAAATATTAAAGCTAAAGATGAAAAATATTTATTTGGATTATGAAACTAATGCAAGAAAAAAGTTTCTATTGTAGGTATAAAAAAAACTATTGTAGGTTGAGGAAGGAAAGTAATTTTTTAAGCAGAAAGGATCCAGGAATTGTTCGACATATAGAATCCATTTATCGATAATGGAAGTCATGCAATAATATTTAAATGGCACAAAACCCGTTGACCTGTCGGTCTCACTGTCCGTCTGTCGATACATCTGCCGTGAGTTCGCGACCGTGCACGCTTTTGCTCGTATTGATCTCGGTTTACCCGACTCCCACTCACTCTCTTTAACCCCTTGGTACCCTGAAATATTGTGTACCTCACTGCCACCTACTATCACCGATGAACCCAAAAAACATTTTTACTTTTGTTATATTCCAAATTAAATCATTCAAATTTTACCTCATTCTCAGATAAGCAGAAATCGTCAATATTAATCTAAATTATTAAACGAAATTGTTAGTGAACTCAGAAAATTGTTTATAAACATTCGGTTAAATTAACAGAATGGTTTATTTAATTCAACGAAAGGTTTCTTCAAATTAGCCGAAAATTCGAATAACAGCTGAATACTTGATTGAGTCAAGCAAACATTTTTATTAGTTTAGGACTTTAGGAATACCCTTAATTCCTTTCAAATTAATTTCCATTAGATCGTTAAGATTTTTTTATTCATTTATTAGATAATTAAAATTTGTCTGCATTAAAAATTAACAAATATTAATTTATTTTTGCGTGAATAAAAGATATGTAAAATTCAAATTTTTAATTTAATTAAATAATAATTTAAAATTCAAATCGCTTGGAATTTGTTGTATTAACGAAATTAACAGTTAATTGAAAATGTTTAAAGTTTAAGATTTTCATGTAGAGTAGAGTAGAGTAGAAGTACCATCATTTACTGTTGACACTCTTTGCTCACCGAGCTTCTCCACTTCACGATTTAATTAATACTTGAAAGACTTCATAATTATTCAGCAAGAAGCAACGTTTCTCGGGACTTGGTAATATTAAACTTGCTCATTACCAGCATATTGTATATTTCACACCTCAATCGTTTACTTTTAAAACGTTCTTAAAAAACATTTAATTTCTTTAAACTTTTAAACCTATAAGATTGAAGAAAAAAGGTTTTGACGAAGGGATTTTTTGGTTGAATCAATAAATGAGTAAAGATTTAGTTAAATAGTGAAATTATTATTATATGTACTGCAATCTTCATAATGGGAACAGAAGTATAAATTTTTTTTATAATATAAATATATGATTTTCCCGAATAATTCCCAGACGCAATTTTTTGAAATAGTTTCTTGACGGAGTCCTGAATAACCTCTAAAAATTTGCAGAAGTGATCGATTGCCAAAGGAGTTTTCTTTTTGAAAACAATTTTCAAAATTCACGTTCGCGTAGACGAACCATTTCCATTGCGCTGTACAAAAAAAGGTTCAAATTTTAAAAAAAGGGTACATAATTCTAAGAAAAATAAGAAAAAGAACCTTCCCTCTCTGATAGGTTTCGAGATACGTTTATTTCAAAAAACCCCTTTTTTCCGAATTTTGTCGAAAAATCACTACTTTTTAAAACTTTGTTTTAAAACCAACTGATCGAATGATTTTATAAAAAAATGTTCAACAGACGAGTGAAAATTCAAGTATTTATCTTTAATTTGCCACATAGGGCAAAGTCCTACTCTAATAGGGCGGTAGTTATGAT
>JBAGKK010525595.1:0-12914 GCA_037177015.1 Euceroptres primus
TGTCATTATGTATCAAATTCCGTTAATTATTTTTAAAGGGCGTCAGAACCCTCATTCGTATAACATAAATTCATAATCTAACACATTCCCTGAATATAAAGATATATAGAATTCTTTATATTCAGCGGGTTTATTATTAGAAAAATGCAAACATAGGGCTGAAAATTTAGAAAATAATAAGGAATATATGTGGGCATTGATGTCTGGTGCGCTTCACTTTCTATATTGAGCACAAGGTTGCTTTTTTAATTAGATTGAGATCACCTTGAAGCCCAGGTGGTTGATGGCATGATTGCACATGATGACCTGAGATATTTTCGTTTATTACTAGTTTTTGGTGCATTTGCAACTAACTGGAGAAGATAACATCGATGTTATCATAAATAAGGCTAATAAAAATATGCGCAAAATCGTATTTGTAATTAAAACGAAGGAATAAAATCGCTGAGAATAATCGAGGTGAGAGTGCGATGCTGTCAAAGCAGAAAGAAACTTCAGAAAAGGACAAGGACGCCACCTAGGTTGCATTAGATTTTTGTAATAAAAATGCTTGCCAATTACGAGGTAACACTAAATTTTGAACAATTTTTTAAAAATAACAACTGAAACTCCCCAGACTTCGGTGTCTCAATATATTCTTTATCATTTCCCAAAATTTCAGCGCTATGTTTGCATTTCTCTAATAATAAACCCACTGAATATAAATAAGGAATGGTCGGTAATTTGTAATGTCATTATGTATCAAATGCTCTTAAACGACTGAAAGAAATATATTTATTAAAGTGACGTAAAATATAAATCAAATTGCTTGTAAGGTTTCGAATTTTTACAGTTTATTTTCGATTTAAGTTACGACTCTTTCTTTTTGCCTGCCTGTATCATTTCTTCCTATTTTGAAAAGGGGTTTTGAGCAAGGTTTTTCAATTTGCAAGCATTAGATAACTTAGAAAGGAGTTCGGAGGTCGAAATTTACGGAGGAATATTTTGAAATTCTACACTGGTCGGACTTTACCGAGTGTTCCTTACGAGAGTTTTCGAGAAATATTTCGCAAAATACATGGCACGTGCGTGCTCGCGCGGTCGAATTGAAGAACCAGGTCGTGAAAACCGTACGAAATATCGTTTCCATTCGTTCTTTCTTTGAGAAAATGCAGAGGTGGTCCAGGAAGGTGCAAGGATGGCACGTATGAAATTGGAAAATAGCCCCAGGCTTGGTGTTACTTTTAGAATTATAAGATTATATGGGTGATTACCAAAAAGTTCACCATATTAGACCACGAAATTTCCGAAAAAAAGAATTATTCCATGCCGCCTAAAATGTTTTTTTAAAGACAACCAACCCAAGAGAGTATGAAAAAACGAAATAGTATGTATGAAATTCGACCTTGACAATATAAATATTTGAAGAATCTTTTAAAAATATTCTAAAAACAGGTAAAAATTATTAAAAATATGGAAAACATCTGTGATTGCGCGATTTATTTGATATTGGCTACACATCTTCAATATATCCTCTCGTTTAATCAAAATTTGAATTGATAGTTCGATAAATACGACACTTTATAAAACATTTTGTGCAAAAATAGTGATTATTATTCTGCTACTTGGAAATACTAATAAGAAATCGGTTTTCAACTGTATGAAAATCTTTGTTAGCCTAAAATTAACAAATCTACGTCGTATTTTGAGTAGTCTTAATCACGATCTTCGAGTTTTATCTTAAAATAGCAAAATTGTAAAACCTGACACAAAACTTGGGGACAGACTTTGGAGCGATTTTTCGCATCTTTACCTGTAAAATATTCAACTTATCACTTTAGAATCATCTTTTTCAACTAATTTTAATCGATTTTCATAAGCACAAATTATTAAAGAAAATATTTTTGATATTATTTAACAATTTTCTATTTTAAATTTGTAGTTTGGGATATCGCGTAACGTGACATTTTTCAAACATTTTTATTTATAATTTCTAAACGAAGTCGTCTAAAATTTTGAAACTTCTCTAAATTCTGCCCTGATGTGGTACTCTGCTCAAATATATTTAGAAAAAATTAATTAATCACAGGATATGTGAAAAATGATAAGGACTTAAAATGGTCAACTTTTTAGCAATCACTCATATACGCGTATATAAAGAAAATATAAAAATTCATTGATTTTTAGTATTAATAGTATTTTTATCTAAAAACGAAATTTCTTAAGGTTTAGGTTATTGGTTTTGGAAGTTTTGAGCATTAATTGCACTATTTAATGATTTTAGGTGTTTTTATGAAACCCGAGGATGGTGTTTGGAGTAATTCGCTTTCGATTTGAAGGCAATGGCCAAGCCTCCCGAGGGTAAAACTATCGTCAGACTTTCGAGGAATCGAGGGATGAAATCGCTTAAAGTGATTTCAACGGGTTTAAAGTTCTCTCGCTGTTAACCCTTCGATGCCTTGGGAGTCAAGTAAAAGTAATTTTAAAAGCTATCTTGGAAATGTATCCATTTTGATGTTTTGTGAAAATGACAAATCAAATGGCAGAAATTATCAATAAAGGTTTGATCAATCATCATTCAATACAATAAAGGTTTGATCAACCATTATTCAATACAATAAATATTTGATCAACCATTATTCAATACAATAAAGGTTTGATCAACTATCATTCAATACAATAAAGATTGAATCATTTAAGTATGACCTTTATTTATTAATTCTGCCATTCGATTTATCTATTCCCAATTAGCTCAATTATAAAAGCATACCCCAATTATAAAACCAGGAATTTAATTTAATTTTCGTTTTAGAAGAAATTTTTATTCTTGAATTACAATTTTTTAAACTTGTTTACAAATTTACAAATATTCTTTCCTGTTCATTCTCGTAAGGAGTAACTTAAAAAAATACGGATAACAAAATTTAAATTCAATCGCAAAAAGTGAGAATATTCTAGAAAATAGAATTTTCTAACTCTTGGATATGAAAGCCGGCTAAATTGGAACCATTGCACTTTTATTTTTTCCATAGTTTGACACATTCAGCCGTTACGTGTCGCCGTTGGGGAATTTTAAAAAAGAACTAACGCACTAGCGACTGTGTTATTTTACGAGAAAAAAGCGTTTGTGGTCTTTTACACTTTAGTTCAGCCACGAGTATTACATTGTAAAAATTAAAAATTATTATTTGACATTTATTTGCTGAATTCCTAAACATTTTCACTGTTTAATACTAATTTGTAAAAGAAAGGATATATTTAACTTTTTATGCTATTATTTTGTAAATGTTAGGTTTAATTATCTGCTTCAACTTGAAGTATAATTTAATATGAAATCGCAATTAAAAGTTAAGCGGTTATTTATAGTAAAATTAAATTCGATTGCTTAATATGCAGAGAATTTTAATTTAAAGTTTTTATTGTTCAGTGAGGAATTGAGAACAAATTTCAGGGAATGAAAATATAAATGCTATAAAGATTATGAACTAAAATATAAATGCTAATTTTTTTATTCAAACTTTATAGAGGAAGTCGAAATTGTTCATTTTATTAGCTAATATTCTATTATCAAAAGGATATTCGCCGTTTTCATATTTTAGGCGTTAAAATAATTCTCTAAACTGATTTTTGCAACAACTTTCCAACTGCACGAAAACCTAATAAAAATTTTAATTTATTTTCAGTAGTGAGCTTCAGTTGTACAAAATATTCGAAGAAAATAAAGTGTTTATATTCTTTTTAAACATAGAAAGCACAAATAAAAGTTCATTAGAGTGAATCTCAAGTAGATAAGGAATGTTTGTCTGGTCAAATATAACCTCAACATTCAAAAAATTTTGATTTTTTTTGAAGCGTGCAATTTACTTTAAAAACTTCTCAGTACAGCACAATCTAACCTGAAAAACACGCACGCACCCGCTTATATCGCTAATACTGATAGCAATACATTTTTCCAGTAAAAATAACTTTTCTTCATAGAAAAAAACAAAAGCTTTCGCTAAGCGAAAAACACAACAATCGAGTTACTTACAACTGACCAGGATGCAGCCAACACCTTAGAAGTCCGGTTGTCCCGACAATTACTCCAAAAGTTGATAACACTTGATAACACTCGATACACTCCCGATTTTCTAAAATATTTCGAAAACAACCGATTTTCTAAATGAAAAGTGAAAATCTTCTCTCACACCTTTAGCACATTTCTACGTATGAATTCTCCCCTGTGAACGACTTCCACGACCAATGACTGAACGACGAACTCCCGCACCCCCCGCTTTTTGCGTCGGCTCGATTCGCCTCGGATGCTCCGATCCCTCGGATAGTTCAGTTTCAGTCCGACCCGGACACTCGACTCAGTTAGACGCGTGCGCGTCTCTTGGAATTGTTCTCTTGACGAGAAACCACCCGAGCTGTCAAACACTGCGAGTCCTTTTTTTCTCACGCACTAATCAGAGAGCTCCAATCGGAAGTAACTCACGAGCGACCGATAATTCGAAATCCGTTTGACGGAGCTCGTGGAGGGCCAAGTCTCCCGGAAAGAGTGCGAGGGCGACCCGGAAAAGCAGTCGAGAGCACGCCGGCTTTTGGTAGTGGAATCGATAGCACGCGAGCGTTGCCTTTCTGGTCTGAGGAGCCGGTTTTCCACTTTTCGTTACTCAAAAAACTTCTCGTCATTCTTTGTAAGGGTGTATTCACACGTCGAATGTAAATGTGTTATTGCCAACTTTATCAGCTTGTCCAATCACAACGCGAAATTCAAATTTCAGTCTGGTCAATTTAAACTCTCTCTCCCGCTAACGACCAATTACCCCTTCTCTCTTTTCCCACTGGAAGTACCAAACGTGTTTTAACCTCCCTTGTGAGATGAAGTATCGGTGGATTTTTCTCGCGGATTTATATTGCGGCGGCATTCGGTGACGGGAGATGTCGAAGTGCATCGTGTGTGAATAAAATTGAGGATATAAGTTTGGGATTTGTCAGTGAAAGTTGTTTCGATTTTCGTGGTAAAAAGCGGATTTGACGGCAAGGGTTAATCGTGCATCACTTACTCCGACGGAATGTCCAGTGTCAAGTGAATTTCGACGAGGGTTGCTGGGAATTCTAAATTCATCAAACAACGAAGGTAAGTCTTGAACTTGAAAAAACTAATCTTTTATGTGAAATCTGTTTTGGGTGGTCCCCTATGAGAAAGAGAGATTGATATGATGCTTAAGGAAAAAAGGAGGGCCAAGGTTAGTCAGGTGTGAGAAAATGAACCGATTTTCTGACCTGCTTTTTGGGTTCGTAACCTTAATACTAGGATGGGAATTTTAGTAAATAGATTTTGTAAACAGATCTAAATTCGAGGGTCTTTTCTATTTCTATTTTATTGTGAATATTTATTGTGGATGCTGAATATAGTTTTATAGCCTATTGTTGTCAAGGTATGATAAACAAAATGGTTGACATATTTGCATTCGGATTTTCAATTGTTAAAATGTTTGACGACAATGATTAATTTCTGCAGTAAGTATAAAGAATTCTTGACCTTTGTTTTCATAAATAAAAGTTAGGTATTATAAATATGTAATTAATATATTAGGTAATATAATTAATATATTAGGTAATATAATTAATATATTAGGTAATATAATTAATATGTTAGGTATTATAAACTATTTAAAATATCCATGAGACTTAACTTTGATTCTCATTTACTTGATTTATTGTCATTAAATTTGAGGTTACGTCGGTCAATAAAAACTTGACAGTAAAATAATGCGAAGAGTTAATACTCATAAGAAAACGATTTTTCTCATTTGACTCGAGAGCTATTGATTGCACGAATTTTATTATATAATTGAATTACTTTAAATAAACAAAATTTAATTTACTTGGAAAATCTGATTAACTTTGTTTTTTACTTAATAGTAAATTTACTCATCAATTTTGTCATAGTTATAGTTGATAAAAATTTTATCGCGAGAGGAAATTCAAGGAAAATGGTTTTTAAAATAGCTGATGTGAATGTTCTATAATGTATCGCTACACTATAATCTTATGTCACGTTTCTCCACCACAGTTTCCTTGTTCGTAGAAAATATCGAACCCTCGATAAGGCTCATTTCGCCCTGGGCAGGTTTATTTTTACTATAAATTTCTGTCGTTACCAGTATTACTGGTAACGACATTGTGTTGATCAACTTTAATTAAAATTGATTGAATATCCATGTTTACTGACTAATTCAATTGTGTAAAATAATAATCATTAATTTTAGAAATGTACACAACGAAAAGGAAATTCATGATACTTGAAGAATAAATTAATAATTGAAATCTCGAAAAGCTAAAAAGTTGAAAATTCATTTATGTACTACGTGCAGAATTTGTTCTTAAGTTTTTTTTTTGTTCATAATTTTCTTAATTCCTTATTATGAAAATATAAAAGTATATTGTGCTAATAAAATGAGCGTGAAAAAGAAGGAAAGCCTCTAGAAAAAAGGTTGTTTAAAGTCAGTTTCAGACAAAAATATTTAAAGCGAGATTTAAAGAGGGGTTTAATTGGAATTTTGCTCCGAATGGAAGAGTGTTTACTAATAGGAACAAATAAATGAAAATTAGAGAACACTATTTTTTGAATCAAAAGCTGATAATTGCAAAATATTCAGAAGCTGCCAAAATGAAATTTAGATTAAAAGTTATTACGGCCTGAAGTTCTGATTTCTGAACGTTCAAATGAACGAAATTTTTTTCTTATTATCTCAGATTTATCTTGAAATATTGTTCCAACTACACTACTCTTTCGCTTTGTGTACCTCCGATATATGGGTTCCAGGAATTTTTTCCCGGGGGTGAGGGGTCCAAGGGGACGAGAAAGCTGAGCTCAGAGCTCAGCGGAGTTGCGCAAGTACCGTAGCCACAAAGCGGGCAGTATCCTAAGCGGATAATTTCGTCAGTTCTCTTCAGTTCGCTTTCAGTCTTTTGGTTATGCGATATATATAATAATTAATAAATAATAATTAAATAAAACTTAAAATTAAAGTAAACGTTAAATTAAACTTATATTTAAAAATTAACTTTAATTAAATTATTAAATTAAGTTTAATTAAAATTAAACTTACATTTAAAAATATTTTTCACTCGTGACAAAAACCAAACAAATAGTTCATACGGCCCTGACTTGTTTACGTTGATAGACTCCCGCTTTAAGTCCAAGGCCATTGCAGGCCATCCCCGAAACCCGACTTAAATCGGAAGAGCAGTGTATAAAAAAGAAGACTTATGACTTTTTTATCATTACACTCATCTCTCGATTGAGTTCCGCCCAGTCGAGCGCCAGCTTCAAGGTTCTTCCCTCTTGACTGTTTCTGTCTCCCCCCTTGAGTGTTCCTTGACTCTCTACATTGAAGCTCATCGCTCGGACAGTCAAGGCCGCATCAGAAGTTGTTTACTCTGGGCATATACTTTTGTACGTTCAGAGACTATATATGCGGTCCTGAGTGTTGACATAAGAGTGCTCGTCCGTCGCTTTATATCTGGTTCAAACTGGATTTTAATAGCGCTCGATTCTGTGCCGACCAGACCCGAGGCTGGCGCTCAATCGAGAGATGAGTGTACATTAGTTTCTTCATTAATAAACCAATAGCTTAGAACAAAGAGTTTATAATGAAATCAATTAAAAATTTCGTTTATTTGAACTTTCAGATTTTCTTTTCTTCGGGAACATTAATTGCGGGGTTGATAATTTCGATTGAGTATTTATTCCTGTATATACTTATAGTACTTCATATATAATTACTTGTATAAATGAAGAGACTTTTCCTTATAAAAATTACTGCTTTATGTACACATTACTTGTTATATTCGTCAGGGCATAAATAAGCACAAATACCATTAGAATTCGACTTAGGTACAAGAAGAACATTAATTCTGTACATTCTCTAACTAAAATGATAACTCGCTGCCCTCCTTGTGTCCTAACTCGATGTTACTTTATCATTCTGGTACTAATGACCTTAGTCTGTGATAACGTTGCACAATGGAACACTACACTATAGCAGTGTGTACTAGAGGTCTATACCTGTACTATGAATAGTGATTATCTAAATGTAACCACAAACAGTCGATGGTCTTCAACAATAAGATCTGAAGCCTGTTTTGCTCCTATAAATATTTGTTCTCGTAATCTAGATTTCTTCAGTAGAAAGCATAAAAACAATTAATCCAGTGGAAACGATAAACAAAGTAAATCATTTTTATGGATAAGAAACAACTATAATAGAGATAAAGAATAAGTGCATAAAAATACACACTATAATGAGTCAGTCAATGAATTTACATTTTTTCTTGGAATAAAATCTCTCAAATATGTCCTATAAAAGTGTAGATTCAAACAAAGTTTAGCAGAAGAACAGAAACTTAAAATAGAAATAAAGTGAGTGCGATTGCATGCAATTACAAAAAGAGTTGATTCATAGAGATTGCTTTAAAACAAAAAGCCGTCGTCATTAAGATCGAGACCAGTGTAAAGTCATTTTTCTAAATAAAATAAAATTGTGATTCAACGCGTAGGATTTCCGTGTATCGTTAGAAACACGTCAAACTTGGCATACAAGACCAAACACCTGTTTTCTGTGTTCTGAGAATAGCTGGTTCGATGGAGAATTTTAGATGATTGTATATTGGTCTGATTATAGGCGAATCACTTCCTTAGTAGAAAGTCAAGTCTCGAGGGAGACAAACAATTGTTTAAAGTACTCAAGAAGTTGGCCTTCCCTTGGCTCTCCGAACTGTTCTCATTCAGCCATGAAGTGTAGAAGAAGTTAATTGAATGTCTTACTCCGAACAAGTAACTTTCAATGCTTCAGAAATGTTATCCAGTCTTAAGGAAGATAAAGGATTTCATTTATTAAAACTAGTCAAAGTTATTCATTTTAGGAAGGTGCTGAATTTTATGAAGACGCTATAATTTATGAAAGCGCTATATATTTTATAAAGGCGCTAGATTCTATAAAGGAGCACTATTTTACATAAAGGTGATAAATATAAAGGTTTGCTTTAAATTCTACTTTTTCCCATTTATCATTTCAGATGAGTGTAGTTTGCAACATTTCTGGATCATTAGAACTTTTTAAAATACTTTTTTCGGAAACTCTGAGGATCAAATTTTTTCGAAGCAACACACTATATTATTCGTCAATAAAAATGAGATGAAAAAGTGTCACCACCCTAAAATTCCATGAACCCTCTGTTTTTATAAACCAGTTTTAAAAAATTCTAACAAATACCGAAATTCGAAGACCAAAATTTTTTCTATTGAAAAATGTTGCTTATAAGAAGAAATACATTTAACATTTTTAATCCCCTAGTTTTTCCAGAACTCTCCCTCTTTTCATCTCTCAGCTTAAAAAATTTGTTAAAAAACAAATTCCATGATCAAAATTGTTGCAACAGAAAATTATCATTTCGTTGGCAAAAAGAATCAGAAAATGTCTCATTCTTCTGACTCTTCAAAAAACAAATTTTTTTTGCAACCTCATCACAAAACAATTCCTTGGAAACAACTAAATTGTGCAAAAAAGTCTCATCTTCTTAACTCTTCCGGAGCTCTACTTTTTCACAGAATAAAGTTAAAAATTCATGTACAATACACGAATTCTGAGATGAAACTTTTTCCGGAATTCACCCCCAAAATACTTAATCTTTTTTTTATATTAGTTTTATTGTCAAGGGAGATTATTTTAAAATTTTTCGATGCTTCTAATTTGTTGTAAAAAACTACCAAAAAAGTTAAACAGTTTCGCCTTCTTTGCGTATGCGGAAGTAACTCTCCTTTTTCATCCCAAAGACACGAAAAATGTAAAAAATTGAGCTCTCATTTTTCAAGGCACTTATTGAATTTCGCGATTTCTAATTAAATTATTATTTAACAAGGTTTATTTTAATCAAAAAAGGATTCCAGTGCAAAAAGCTTAGGAAAATAATATATTTTTATTTATATTAAATATTGCAATTAAAAAATATTACAATTTTGCAGTTCACTTCACAATAAATCTACATAGGATTTTAAACCTTATATTTGATGTGCTTTTGAAGTTCTGAACGAAATTTTTATTTGATTTCATTTTAAACTCAAATTTGTTCTAAAATATTGATTTATTAATGAAGAAACTAATACAATGATAAAAAAGCTCATGATGCTTCTTTTAATTTGTAGTTGAAATAACACGCAGTAACTTCAGAATATCAAAGCGTTGCAGACGCATTTTTTAACAATCAAAAACAATTGAAAATATATGGGAAAAATATTAATTTGTTTTTGGATAAAAGTGTTACAGATCAAATTGATCCATTTTTGGATCATTATAATACTTTCCCAATTTACTGTGTAATACTTCTGAAAAATATGTTTAAAAAAAATAAGAAGTGAGCAAGTCTTAGAATTTACATAAATAAATTACAATTATGTCCCGAAAGTTAAAACCGCAATTTTAAAAATTCGAAAAAATGATTGTTGTGCTAAATTGTACTTGATTTGTGCGAAAATTCCTAGAACCCATATACCGGAGGTACATAAAGCGGAAGAGCAGTGTACTTGGAAGATACGCAATTTTGTAAAAGAAAAAAAATGTTTGTTTCGACGAATACAACTCAGCACAACTTTTGATTTGTCGAAATTTTTGGAGTTTCAAATTTTTTATTTTTGTGGTTTTCAAATTTGTTTTTTTTCGAAAACGATTGGAGATAAGAAATTTTGTAAAAGAAAAAAAATGTTTGCTTCGACGAGCACAACTTTTGCTTTGTCAAAATTTTCGGAGTTTAAAATTTTTCATTTTTGAGGTTTTGAAATTTGTTTTTTTTTTCAAAAACGGTTGGAGACACGAAATTTTAAAGAAGGATAAAAATGTTTGTTTCGACGAGCACAACTCAGCACAACTTTTGGGGAAAAAAAACTTTTTTCAAAATTTTGTCCGTAATTTTTGATTTGGGGGCAAATCAGCACACGTCCAGCACAATTTAGCACAACATTTATTTTTTCGAACTGTTAACATTGCGGTTTTAACCTCCGGGACATATTCCAATTGGGATTGTTTTTGAGATGTCATCCAAAGTTGAAACTTTCTCTAATAACTTTTGTTATCAAATCGTGCTATTATCCAGCTTAAAATTTCGGGCATTGAAATTATTGTACTTTTGCTGAATTTTTTATACCTTAGGGGTGAAAAAGGGTAATTTTCGCATGTGTTGTCGGAATATAACGTTTTTTGGTAGGTGAATTTTGCTAGTTAAATTTATTCGCTTTGCGTTGTATAGTAAAAAAAGTATGACTGAATAAGCATCGAACGTTCCAATGAATAAAATATATTTTCTTAAATCAAATTTAGCTTCAAATATTCTTCACCTTGGTGCAAATATAAAGAAGCCTCGTAAGCTTTTTTATCACTACATTATTTTCTTTGTACATTTTTCTTTAACGTACTAGAAGTTCTGAATGTTCATATGAACGAAATTGTATTTGATTTCCATTTAAATGTAATTTTGTCCTAAAGAACATTAAGTTTAAATGGAAATCAAATACAATTTCGCTCATATGCTTGTTCAGAACTTCAAGTTCATTAAAAAAACGTTGCATACGGTTATAACACGCAAACATCATGGAGTTATAATGTCTTCTTTAATTGATCTAACCTTAGATTTTCTTCTTTTAATTTTCCCCCATTATGTTTACGACCGCAAATTGGATAGGAAGCTTCCATTTCACATCCTCATTTCCGTTCTTTTGAATACGTAACAAATCGAGAAACGAAACGGAGGTGATTGTTAATAATAAGAGAAACGGAAAATAATTTTAAACGGAAGAAGGTGTAGATATCAGGGTAGCTTGGCGTGTTCTTCTTTGTTACCGTTATTATGCCTTGTAATCGGTTCGCCAACAGCGGAAGTTACCGAGTCGTTTTTAGCTGCGTAACTGGCGTGTTCGCGTACATCGCCCTTCAGAACTAGTCACTGGAAGTGCCCTCTTTTGCTTTGGCTCGATATTATGTAGAGATGTAGACTGTAGAAATATAGGCGTTTGGCACGTATATACTAGGGAGATTCACCGATTCATGAGACTCCTTCTCACTCCCTTTTCTCTCATGCAGGGTGAATTTTCAAGCATGCCATTAAATCATCAACTGACGAATCTCGCCTGGTAGACTGTTTATACCGCCTGAGTGGAACGAAAGACAATTTCGAGAAAAGGGTTCGGGACATGCATTTGAGATAATCCAGGCATGCGGATTTCTTGTAATATCGTCAGTACAATTATCATAATACTCTAATTCAACATGGCATGAAAGCTATATTACACAGCAAGGTGCCTATGTCTACTGACTGGAAAAATAAACCAGGAAACATAGAATTGCGAAGGATTTCTTATACTCTAATTCTGAATTATCATTAAGAGTCAGTCACTTATCCATTCAGTTTCAATTTGACTAATTTCCAGTCAAACCTTGATGAATGACAGTGGAAACTTTCTTTTATTTTCCGAACAAACTAACAATAGATTGCTAATCGTACTGCCATTAATTCTTATGACAAGACTGATTGTTACACATTAGAAAAAGTTAACCATTGAATAAGTGATTGATCTTAGCGTAAGTTTTCTGAAGGGTGTAAATAATTGGTTGGGTTAGGATCCTAATAACCAGAAATTTATTTGTCTTCAATCAAATTGTGTACTTCAGCTCCTCGTAGAGACGTCGATTACTATTGGCGAATAAATCAACGTCAGTCAAACATGCCACGATCGATTCGAATTATTTGGAGTGAAACTCAAACCTTTGCTCTCGTAATATAACGATGTACGTGCATCGATCGCCACTAAAAAGAAGCGCACTGACGAGTGGCAGAATCCTGAAACTGAATGAATGGTGCATATACGTAATTGCGTACGTAAATAAATATGTGTG
>JBAGKK010525606.1:0-12913 GCA_037177015.1 Euceroptres primus
TAATTTCTTAGGTCATAAACAAATTTTATAAACAATTATCCTTTTCAGCTATTTGTGATGAAATCAATTTATTTCATGTAATAATTGTATATAAAATTTTCTTATTACATGAGGACTTATTTATTAATTTTTTATTAAGAATGAAACTCTTTTTGTCTATAAATTATTGAAATTGTTTTCAAAAATTATTTTATTTTTTTGGTTTTTTAAAAACTTGAAACGTGTCTTAGAGCAAGGAAATTCAGATGTTAAAAAGTTAAACGGTCAATTAGAACCAAAGATTTATCATTTAAATTAAAAAATTGCACAAAAACTCAAAGTACGATATTTCCGCCATTTTTTCGAATTTTCGAAAAATATTTGGTGGGATTTTTTTTTACTATCAAACAATCTTATATCCTGAATTAGGGCCAAATCCCATTCCGACATAAAAATTCCCGTGATCAGATGACATGGACTCCAGCATCAACAGCATTCTTCTGATCAATTAATATTTCACAGACTGAAATAAATACTGTTTTCATTCAATCCTTTTATTATCTTTAAAACGATTACACCATTTACTTTGTAGCAAGGAACTATTTATTGGGACGTATTCACTAGATTCATTTGTTTCCCTAACAAATATTTCTTTGATTCAAGACTTTTTATGACATACGACATTTTCATTATAATATATTATAATGAAAACGTCTGTCATAAATTATTCTTCATATTATATAACCCTGCAGCAGTATAATATTTTCAGGATATCCCACTTAGGTCCCGGGTTATCCCAGGGATACCCCTGGGTTAACCCACGGGATATCATACAGGGCGCGGGAAATTTGAATATCCCGGGATTTGTTCGGGGCGTAAATGAGATATTCAAATGTCCTACGTGGGATATTCCATAAATTTAAATATCCCACGAGGAACGTTTGAAGATCCCATTTACGTCCAAAATACACCCTGGGATATTCTGAAGATATACCTAGGATATCCAAATTTATGCACTGTTGGATATCCTGTGGGTTAACCCAGGGATATCACTGGGATAGCCCGGCACCTAAATGGGATATCCCGGAAATATCCTACAGATGTCAGGGAAATTAATTAATTTAATATTTGTAAATAAATATTAATTATCGTTTACTCAAGTTTCTAAAAACTGGCCCAGATTAAGTTATCTTGCACTAGAGAGAGACGAAAGAGTTGACATATTTAGATGAGAGGGATTGGAACTGGATATACTTCTTATGTATGCCATTCAATCACACTCCCATCCCTCTTTTTTCCTACTTGAGTAGATAGAAGGGAAGCAAGTGATAACTGCTCGAACACTGACATCAGAAAAATATACTTTTCCCAGTTCTAGAAGCTCCTTATCTATACAGCTTAGAGTTGCTCTTCTTTTTTCTCAGCTCTGCCTCATATTCTTGTTTCTAAAACTATTCTATTTAATTGATTTAATTTTTTTACTTATTTATTTTATTTATTTAACTATAGAATAAAAATCTTTTAATTCAATTTAATTAAAAAAATTAAATAAATAAGCATTAAGTTATTATAGATTTTTAAATAGAACCATCAAATAAATAATAAAATTTCCTATAACAATATTAAAAAGGAAAATGTTCCATGCACTATATTGTTTATAATAGGTAAGACGCAGTTTTTCTAAATTTATTAATTATCAAGCATCTTTCAAACAATAATATTTTCAAGGAAAGAGTAGTTAATATTATGAAAAATGAAATAGACTAATAGAAGTAAAACTTTTTCAAAATTGAAAATCAGGCTAATCGAAATTCAAACAAAGTCGGTTTCCGGCGTCAGAAAAGCAGACAGGAAAATAGGCGCATGCGCAGTTGTGATTCTAACATAACCTGATTATTAGGTCAAAGATTTATTTCAGTGCAATGTGGTGCAATGTTTCGGAGTTTAATGGTTTACGGTGGTTTATGGTTTACGGTGTACTTGACTCAAATTACAAGTTGAGATTTACAAAATAGTTTAATGTAAATTTTCACACAGATGTGTACGGTTTGAAAATTTTCAAGCCTATTATTAAAATATAAACTAATGACAGTGTGCAGTCTTGCAAGACGGAGGATTTTAAAATGTGTTTCGGCGTTTGCACATTTTGGAGCAAAGTCTCTTACGGATGTACAAGTACATTATTTATCCCTAATCAGCCAGAGAAATTCGCATTTATCACACACAATAAAAGAAACTTGGAGTGTTCTATTTTTTGGATCAGATGAATTTGCTCTAGACAGTTTACGAGCCCTTCACAATCAGTAGTAAGTTTTTAACATAACCTCCAAATATTCTATCACTTCTATTATTCGTTTTTCTTGTTTTCTTATTCAAATCAGTCAAATATTAATCATGTTTCTAAAGAGAAATTTCAATCTTAATCTTAAATTAATTTTTTAAAATTAATTATTCAAATAGAATATATCATATAATCTGCCTTCTTCAAATATCTGTTTATGGTTTAGGGGGCTTAGAATTAAAGTTTTAAAAGTGTTTTTTTAAAGTGTTTAAAGTGTTTTTTAAAAGTGTTCTTTATTATTTCGAATAAATTAGATGTGTCTGAAGTTCTCAACGTTCAAATGAACGAAATTTTTATTTGATTTCATTTAAACTCAAATTTTTTAAAAAAATATTGGTTTATTAATAAAAAAATTAATGTAGGGATGAAAAGCCTCATGATACTTCTCTTTATTTTGTAGTTGAAACAAAATTGCAAGATGAATTTGAGTTAAAAACAAAAAATTCGTTCATTTGAATGTTCAAAACTTCAGATACATATAAATTAGGCGAATTGTGAATTAATAGTACATTTCGATACGTGTGTGAGAGGTGATTATTTAGCTCACGAGACATTTTTCGCACGAGCGAAGCGAGTGAGAGAAGTCAAGTGCGCTAAAAGTCACCTTTCACACAAGTATCGAACAGTATTTTATACCACGAGAGCCGAAAAATCATGTCAAAGTTGAGATTTTGAGGTTCGAGTGGTATAAATATGATTTATCCTCTTCTCTTAACTTTTTAATTACCAACGAAACAAAAGAAATTGTAGTCAAAGACTACTGTAATTTATTTACTAGTTTTTGTAAAACTGCTTGTAACGAAGTTTTACAATTTACACCTATTCGAAAAAATGCACTTGAAGTTCTGAACGCTCAAGTGAACGAAATTTTTATTTGATTTCTTTTTAAGCTGAAATTTGTTGTAAAATATTGGTTTAATTACAAAGAAATTAATCTAATGATTAAAAAACTCATGATGCTTCTTTTTTATTTATAGTTGGAACAATATTTCAAGATAAATTTGAGTTAAGAAAAAATATTTGGTTCACTTGAACGTTCAAAACTTCAAAGACATTTCGAAAAACTAAGTTCCTAAATTTCTGATAGTAGACTGCAAAAGTTACTCTGTCGCCTAGAAGTCGTAACTGCGTACAAAGGTAAAGAAAACTGTCTTACAAAGTACGCAAAAGATAATGGGATTACTGTCCATCAATGGCCTGTTAAAGTTAACAACACGGAGTTTCATATTGGAGTCGTTGTGTCTTTTGGTCACTTGATTCCTTCTCATATCATAAATTCGTTTCCCTTGTAAGTTGAACTTCCAACACGTAAGAAAAGTATATATCAGAATAAGTTCAATTTTAAAAAAAAGTGTTTTATAACTTTTAGAGGTATGATTAACGTGCACGCCAGTTTGTTGCCAAGATGGAGAGGTTCGGCGCCAATAATTTATACATTAATGCACGGCGACACTAAAACAGGAGTTTCTATAATGAAAATAATGCCCAAAAAGTAAAGTATGATTCTCTGAAACTGTTATCACGAAATAATTGACCTGTTAAATGTAAATTAAATTTTGTCTTAATCCTTTTCACTTTCAGATTTGATATAGGAGAAGTAATAACCCAGGAGGAAACAACTGTTGGTCCTGATGAAACCCAACCCGAGTTGTATGCGAAACTAGCAAAGATGGGTTCCAAATTACTGATAAAAACAATGGAGAAGCTGCCAGAAGTTTTATCCACTGGAGTGCGTCAAAAAGAAGAAAGCGTAACACATGGTATTTATCATGTCAGTCTTCTATTTCCCCTAAAATTCCTTCAAAAAATTAATTATACAATATTTCTGTACAATTGTACAATATTTCTTGTTCAGCTCCCAAAATAAAGGCAGATATTTCTTTCGTAAAATGGAAAGAAATGACGGCAAAAAATGTGTATGACTTAAAACGAGCATTAATAGGATTGTATCCTTTGAGGACATATTTTAATGATCAAGCTGTAAAACTTTCTGAGATTGAAGTCTTTTCTGACTCATCAAATGTAATACCTGCAGAAGACGTAGAGCCAGGTAATGTGTTTGATTATTTCAACTCATTTTGCTGATGCTAACAGTTAATGTGTACACAAATTGAATATTTTAATCTTTAATTTACAGGAACTGTGATTTATCACAAGCAATCTAATTCTCTAATTGTAAGATGTAAAGAAAATACCTGGTTATCTGTCAAAAGAATAGGTTTATCAGGAAGGCCTCAAATGTCAGCTTTAGATTTTAAAAATGGCTTCATGGGAAGCCAGAGGCGGAAATCATGTAATTTTAGCTCATAATTGTACAGAATATAATTTTAATAAATCTCCAAGATATAAAAGAGTGCACAAAACTTCTAATTTAGGAGTTATTTTTATTCTAAAAGTTATTTTCAATACAGTTTTTATTTTAAATTATAAATTTCAATAATTAGTTTCACTGTCTATTATAAAAATGACAGTTTTCTTATTTCAATACCGACTTTATTGATCAGACTCAGAAATAAAAAAGCACATTTATGTGAATGTAAATGTATAATTTTTTTTACAGCTGAACATATTAAAATAAAAGTACGAGTCACCAATAATAAAAAAAAAATTTCATTGTGTAAATATTCAACTTGATTCACTTGTGCTGTCACGTAAATAATGTGAAATTTCTAGAATATGTAACTAATAAATTCCATTTGACTATATCGTCATTTTACATAATTTTATACGTAAAAAATAAAATTCTGGTATTTCTTACTAGTTGAGTTCATTTGATTGCTCAAAGTATTTTTACAACTTAGTCGATTGAATAAAGAATAAAGTTGCAGTCTTCAATGTTGACAGTGTTAATTCTCGGATTCAGACGCCTAAAATAGAAAGTAAAACATGAGCAATTTTAAACCTAGTCTTTAACTTGAAATTGAACGTTCAAAGAGAAAAACCATTTATTGCTTGGTAGTTACTTACGCTCGGATCACAATCAGCACAGTGCCAAGAATATCCTCGCCTTTTCGGTGATTTTTTCACTGGTGGATCCAGACAGGTAAAGTGGTAGCATTTTTTGCATTCATCACACCTGTGAATTAATTTATGCTTTTTTTCAACCAAGAAAGTAAATAAGATTTAAAATATAAGGATCGCAAGTTTCTAGAATTTCAGAATCTTTGGAACTCTAGAATTTTCTACAATCCTACATGAAATTTTCTAGATTTTTCGACAACATTTTAGAATCTTCTAGAATATTTTTAATTTTCTATGTACTTGTAGATTCGTTAAATCTCCTAAATCTCTCAAAATTCTTTACAATCTCAATGAAGACAAATACAATATCTTCTAGATTTTTTGTGTTCTAGAATCTTCCACAGACTTCCTGATTCTCCAGCAGTTTCTAGGACCTTCTAAAATCTTCAAGAACACCCCAAAATTTATTACAATTTTCAAAAATGTTCTACACTGTTTCAGAATCGTTTATAATCCTCAAAAATTTTGAATTCTGCCATAAACTTCTAAAATCTTCTAGTCTATTCAGAATTTTAGAATGTTAATATTCTAGAACATTCAGAGAATGTTCTAGAAAATTTTTCAAGAGTATAAGAGTCTTTTGTAGATTTCAGAGAGTTTTAAATGATTCTGAAGATCAGAATATTCTTGAGGATTCTAGGAGATTCCAGAACAGTTCAGCATGTTTTGTAGAATATTAAAGAACTTTGGGATATTCTTTGTGATTTTATAAAGATTCTAATAGGTTGTGGAAGAATCCAGAAGAATCTACATGATTGTAGAAGATTCTAGAACAGTCTCAAATATTTTGGAGAATTTTTACAGATTTCAAATAAGTTTTTAAGGCTAAAGGATTTGAGAAAATTGCGGGAGTCTTCTGTAGATTTTGGAGGATTCTAAATCAATAGGTATCTTTAAAATTTCTAGAAAAATACATCTAGAATTCATTTAGAAGATTCTAGGTCATAAAAAAGTGCAGAAGATTTTAGAGAATCCTAAACGATTCTGCATAAATTCTAGAGTTTAAAATATTCTTTAGGAAGAATTTAGAAGAATCAAGAATCTATATGATTATAGAAGATTCTGCAACAGTCTCAAATGTTATGGACAATGTTTTACACATTTCAGATAAGTTTTCAAGATTCTAGAAGCTTCTGGAAGAGACCAAAAAATTTAAAAATATTCTCAAACAGTGTAGAATTTAAAAAAAATTAACAAATTTCAGATATGTTTTGAACATTCTTGAGAATTTTAGAAGATTTTGAGAGTCTTTTGTAGATTTTAGAGAATTCTAAAAGATTCTTGTAAAACCTAGAAGATTTTAGTCGATTATGGAAGAGTTTAGAAGATTTGAAATTATCAAAGATTTCAGAAAACATTGAAAGAGTTTTTGAATGTCGCAAGTTTCAATCTCTCATAATTCTTAGAAAAATAATCGAAGCTTTGAATAAAAGGGGGAAAAAATTAGTCTTCTAAAATTTTCAAGTCTCTTCTAGATTTATTTTTGCAGACTTTTAAAAATTTTACATACAGAATTTTCGGAAGATTCTGGAAAGAGTCTAGAATATTCTTCAAGATTATGGGAGTCTGGAAGATTTAGGAAGATTTGAAAAGATTCTGGAGATTCCGGGAAACGTCTAGAAGCTTAAGGAAGAATTCAAAAGATTTTAGAAGATTCGGGAATAGACTAGAATATGTTGGAAAGTTTCAATAGATTTTGGACAAATTTTTTAAGATTGAGAAGACTGAAAGAGTCTGAAAGATTATGGATCAGTCTGGAATTCTAGAGAATTCTAACAGATTTGAACAAATTTTTGAAATTTATGGAAGATATTAGAAGAATTTGTAGGATTTTGAAAAAGTCTGGAGGATTATGGAATACTATATAGTAAGACTGTATAAAATTTTTTGACGAATTTTCACAGATTTCAGATAAGTTTTGAAGATTTTGAAGAATTTTAGGAGATTTTATGAGTCTTGTGCATTTTGAAGGATATGGAAAAGTTTAGGAGATTTGAAAATTACGGAAAATTTCATAAAACATCAAGGAATCAAACGGTTTTGTAAAAAGACAACTTCAGTTCGTTCAAAAACTGGTTTTTGAAGCGGTCTAGGAAACCTTCATTTCTGTTTTACTAATAAAAAATGTAAACAAAAGATTTTTAGTTTACATCAATTCAAAGGTATTTGATTTATGTTTCATATAGAAATTATTAAAGGCCTTGCGTTACGTTATGTATTAATAAAATTGGAACGACAGTTTTTTTCACAAACCAGTTTTTGAACGAACTGAAGTTGTCAGTTTTCGAACCGTTTGATTTCCTGGAAAACATTAAGAGAGTTTCTAAATGTCATAGGTTTCTATTTCTCATAATTCGTGGGAAATTAATCGTAAGTTTGAATAAAACCAAAGGTCCTTCGCTTGTTGTAATTAGTCCAAAGAATTACCATTTGTTGTATTAGTATCATAAGTATGTTAATTGATTTGTAATTTTGTTGGTTGTCCTTAAAGGTTTAACCTTGGACATAATAAATTCTATTATATTCTAAATAAAGACAAAAAGAAATAAAATTCTTAAATAAAGGAACGCTAGTGGATTTTAATAATAATAGGGGGAAAAAAGGGGAATAGAGGGCTGTGATCCCTGAAAATATAATTTCAAAAATACTAACATGACCAAGTTTTGAGTGGTTCCAGGAGTATCGCAAACATTGCACTGCGTCAGAAGATCCGCATCCTTTGTTCTTCTGTTAATTCCTGAATATCGCCCAGTAGCGCCAGTTGTATTTACTGGTGTAGTGGTTATAACCGGAGGTGGAGGCAATGGAGCTGGAAACATCGGCGATGGGGGCTTTGGCATAAATTCAGTGCTCGTTGACGTTGCTACGAACATCTGAGGACTCGAATCTGAAGCAATATCTCCATCTGGTCGAGGAATCGGTTTGATCTAATAATTCAACCAAACAGGTTAATTTCATCACAATTTTCTACAAAACACTTTTATAAAATTAAATATTTCAATACCTTGATCGTGATTCTTCTATGAATCTCCGGATGACCTTGCCCTTCTGGATTCTCTATGTCCAGACTCTTTCTCTTATGTTTTCGTTTCCTTTGTTTGATGCCAGTTATGGGGTCCGGAGTATATCGCTTGTGCTTTTCTCTTCTTCGCTTCTTTGAACTTCTCTGGGAAACAGATTCAGTTCCATCGGCCGAAGCAACCATGTACTCAGGCGAACCTTCTCTTGCTGGTATATTGTTCAACTGGTGATTGTAATTAATTTCGTCTACTTGCATCAGCTCCACTGAAGGATAAAGACTCAATGGCTTTATTGTGAGCTTGAAAAAACAGCAATTATTAAGGACAATTTGACATAGGATTTTAATTCTTTGAGTTTCCTAACTAGTGTTTACCTTGGGAGTAGGAAGAGTTTCGGGAGTGTTGACATTGTTCATATAACTTCTAGAAGTGGTCGGAGTCTGCACGACGGAAGCTGACGACAAGTCTTGAAGAGGCGTTGGAGTATGATTAATTTCATCTTTACAGTGTCGCAATTTACGGGGAGCGGAGGTGTCAACGCGTTCTACATCAGAGCCAGAAGATTCCTTATCACATTCTGAGCATTGCCTACCGAAAAATGAAGTAATTAATAAGTGCAAAGTTGCAACTATGTACAATTACATATATTATTGAAAATCGAATTTACCAGCCCATGAGTTTAGTTTTTTTAGGCATTCGAGACAACGGTGGACTGAGACAAGAGAGATGGTAATGAAGATGACATGTGTCGCACTTGGCGAGAAGATGTTGATTAGTAGATCTTCTGCAAATGCCGCATTGGTGTCTCAAAGTCAGTTCTCCCTTGTGATTTTGATCGTGAGCTTGACTGCTAAGAACTCTTCCCTCTCGACCAACTTCTCCTCCTTTTCCTACTGGAAGTGGGAATCCAACACCCATTTTCAAAGCAGCTGCCGTTGGCACGCCTGCAAATTAAAGAAACAAATTCTCACGTTCCATCTACTAATAGCAAATGAGCAGCAACAAAAAACAGAAAAGCGGGAAATTTTACCGAGAGTAGGTGGCATTCTCGGCTTGGCGATATCTGCCACGAAGGGTAGAGGTTTAACGTAGCCCGCGGTTCTCAAGACACGATGATACATTTCGATTTTCTCTTTCAAGGAAACATTCATCTTGACCTGCTCCTCATTTTCCTTCATTGCCTCGTCGTACTTTTTATCGAGTCTCTGCTGTTCGTTTAGAAGCTGAGAATTGATGTCGAGCAGTTCTTCAAGTCTTCTTTTCATGGACGTGACTCGAAGATTTCGATCCAAGTAGTAGCCAATAAACTCCACACTGAAAGCGGGAGGAATGTGCCATTTCTTTCGAATATCAACCAAGGCGACTAATTGCGCCTCTTGCGCTTCCAGGGCAATTGTGTCCACTCCCATCAATTCGGCTTTTCGAGATAACTGCCGGCAGGCCGATGCAGATGTGGTCAGTAGGCGAGGCATTTTTTGTGTTGGAACTAAATGGAAAATGATTGTTTCATGTTTTTAAAGATACTTAAAGTTTAACCATACTGCAAGTTAAATTATTTGTCGTACCCCATGGAGAAGGCCTGGAAGTCTTGTGAGCCAAGTACTTGTGCCGGTGTTTCGCGAGCTTCCTTTGAATTCTACGTTGCTCTTCAGAATCCAGATGATCAGGTTGTTTTAATAACTGATAACGGTATTGAGCACGTAATTGCAAAGCGAGCCAGTTGCGTCTCCTTCTCCGAACGAGGGTTTTGTCAGAGTGCAATTTACAGTGTGCGTAAAATGGATCCGCCTGATCTACTTCTTCACTGTGAGCCTCAGATAAAAGTCCTTCCCTCTGAGCACTAAAATTACAAATTACAAAATATATTTAATAATCTTAATTTTATATAATATTATATTATATAATCATATAATAACCCTCAATTATTCTTAAGTCGTATCAAATTATTTACCAAGTAACGTGGAAGTAAGTGTGACACATTCCTGCGTCACATTCGATGCAGACGCCAGTTCGAGAGAATCGAGAGTCCTCGCATAAAGAACATTGCTTGGCTCCCCATTTGCTGTAGGCCATTTCGAACAAAGTAACGCTTGCTAAACGATCGACCTCTCCGAAAGCAACTCCCGGGACGTACAATGCGCAAACCAAGTGAACCCACTTGCCAACGTCAGTTTCTTTAAAAATACCGCCTTTGTTTGGACACAATTCGCACGAGGGATCATCTATGCCTGCGCTGCAAGCCTCGCAAAACCAAGGCGCCGATTGGGAGAGAGAATCGGTACTTGAAAAACTTTCCACGTCCGAAACTCCGTAACAACCTTAGAAAATGATTAAGATTCCTTAAAGATAACAGAAAGATTTTTCTAACGGCTACAATTATCTGAAAGTATTCATTTTGACAAGATGTTCCTTTCAAGGAACTTACTTTATATTTTTAAGATGACTCCAGTTTTGAAACGAACATCATGATATAAACTCTTACCTTCGTGAACTGTTATTCCACAACCATCGCACTCAACGATTTCATTGATATCATCGCTTCGGTCACCAAGGCAGCCGCAGCAAATGAGCATTTTAGATAATTTTTCATCGATCGGTCCACCTTTAGATGCCTGTTGGCGTGCTTGCTCTATAACATCCCCTACCGTCATCCCGGCATTGTTTTTTCCCAACAAAGGGTCTTCCAAAGAATCATCCGATTCTTCCGAATCATCTTCCACTTCTACTTAAAAAAATGATAGTACCAAGTGAAAGAGAAAACAGGCTTGAAGCTGGGAAATGGAGATCGAATTACCTTTGCCCGCATCATTGGAATCTACAGAATCGTCATCTGATTCTTCACAATGATCCTCTATTCGGAAATCACTGTCGTCTGAACTCTCGCCCAGGTCAAAATCAAGCAATGACTGTTGAGCAGATTCAACCGGCTTGACCCGCCTCTTTTTCGGATCCCTCTCAACTGTATAAGAAAGAAAAAACATGTGGAGATAGTTTTAAAAGTACACAAAACAGGTTTGTTTTATGTACTTTGTGTATTCAGATTTCAAAACTTCAGGTACATGATTTTATCTTGTAAACAAAGATAAAATCATGTGCCAGAAGTTCTGAAATCTAAACGCTCAAACAAATGAAATTTTTATTTGTTTTTAAACTCAAATTTATTCTAAAATAGTGGTTTATTAGTGAAAAAAAAATATAATGATAAAAAACCTCATGATCCTTCTCTTTATTTTGCGGTTGAAATATTGTAAGATATATCTGAGTTATGAAAAAAGGCGTTCATTTAAACGTTCAAAACTTGAGGTCAGTCTTGGGGAAATTCCTCAAAAAACTCATTACAGTTAATGACTAAAGTAACTTCAAGTTCCCTCAAAGTTACTTTATTTTTTTTTAATGTCAGCAACTGCGTTTCGATAACAATATATTAATAAAAGTTAATAAAAGTTTACAAAAAAACTCTGGGCATGAAAATAAGAAACATTGTCGAAATTTTCCCTTCATTTATAAACACATGAATTTTTAAATTTTGTACATATAAATAAATAAATATATATAAGTTACTTCAAAACAACTAAAATTAAAGTTACAAATTACTGATGAAATGGAATTAAGTTACGTTAAAAATTACTTCTTTAAAAAAGTAACTAAGTTACAGCAAAAGTTACTAGAACTGTAACTTTTTTAGAAACTTCGTTACTTGTAACGAGGTACAGTAAATCTAAGAAAGTAAATTTTACTACTTAAGAAAAGAATGATTAAAATTCAGATCGGAGCGATATTTTGAGGTTATGTTGAATTAGTATTATTTAAAATTGATACGTACATGTACTCATGGCTGTTTAATAAAGATTTTCTTTTAAAAACACACGATTAATAAAAAATACGTGTCTCACACTTGTTTGCACTACTAGAAAACTAATTGACTTTACTTTACTCCAAAAGATGGTTTGACTGTTTGAAACCTGATCAACCTGATCAGTGCTTTCTTTACACTCATCCACTTGAATAATCGTATTTTAATGCTTTTAACACTAATAAAGAATACGTGTGCATTCGTAATCATCACCGGAATGTGAATAGTGTAAGCCGTGAAAACATAAGTAAAAAATAAGTGATAAAGTCGACCATTTACGACATTGCGACACCCGCGAAACAGTTACTAATCAAGACAATTTTAAATTGTAAAAGTGAATTAGTTTATATTATGAAAAAGTAATTTTATTTAAATGCGAGATAAGCTTTTTATACATAAACAAACAATAAAAACTGTCATTTTTTATGACACTTTGAAATGTAATTTAAAAATTCAATTCTTTATAACAAGTTAAGATTATATTTTCATAAAATAAATTATTGCTATTATTTTGTTCTTATTAAAGCATGCGAAAAAAAATATTGAATTAAATTTTGGTATCCTTTTATTTGGGTAGGACATCATCTCTAAATCTTGTGTTAAAAAATTTTCTCTAAATTTTAAGGTTTTGCTTGAAAAATTCATAGAATATAAATGTTTCCGCAGGTTTATATATATATATATATATATATATATATA
>JBAGKK010525617.1:0-12912 GCA_037177015.1 Euceroptres primus
CGTCGCACACTTTGACAAAGAAATACGAGTTTTTTTTTACTCATTTGCCTTCATCCATCGAAATTTTCTTCTTCAATGTTTTTTTTCGTTTTTTTGAGCCAGTAAATCAGACTCTTTATAAGAAATGAATGCTCACAAATAATATAAGGGGAATTGTGGCATCTTTAATATATTGCGTAATACAGTTCATACTCCTCTTTCAGATCATAACTATGATTTATACCTAGTAAGCAGTTTTCATAGACTTTTGCCGTACCCGCTCTTTTTGAACAGACTGTACCTCTTGAATTAGTTGAACAGGCAATTTTAAATAGATGGGATAATATTAAAACACGCACTCGATTATGTCAAGAAGATTTTATCAAAGGGATAGTTTTCATTATGAACTCAACTTATTTTAAATTTAATGGATCTGTCTATAGGCAGAAGTTTGGAACTCCCATAAGTTCAGTCATTTCTCCGATTTTGGCGGAAATAGTTATGGAACATTTAGAGGTCTTTGCTTTCAAAAAGTTAGGTTTTGTTTTGCCTTTTTACTTTCGGTATGTTGATGATACCTTATTATATGTTCCTCTAGCAAAGTTGCAGATGGTTGTTGATGGTTTTAATAGTTTTTATCCAAAACTTCAATTTACCCATGAAATAGAAAAAAATAATAAAATTAGTTTTTTGGACATAGAAGTAATTAAAGGTCAGGATGGTAATATTATTACCAATTGGTATAGGAAAAATACATACTCAGGTAGAATTTTAAATTTCTTTTCCGCTCATCCTCTTTAAAACAAAATTCCAGTAATCAAAAACTTAGTTGACAGAGCTCTAAGTTTGTTCCATGTTTCATTTCACAAAAGAAATTTGAATATTGTTAGGAATATCCTTTTTCTAAATCATAACCCACAAAAGTTAATTGAAAAACACATTACAATTAGATTTCAACAAATCAAAAACAAACAAAGTAATATTTTGCCTGCAGATAATCAGAAAGAATTAAAGGAATATAGTTCTGTTAATACTTTTGTTCTTCCATTTTTCGGTCCAATTTCGAAAACTATTGAATTTTTGTTGAAAAAGTTTAAGATTTATACTATTTTCCGTATACCATTTAAAATGGATTCAATAATAACTTTTTTCAAAGATCCTTTAGATAAGTTTGAAAAAGGTAGTGTTGTTTACAAGATCACTTGCAAGATCTGTAAGATGACTTATGTAAGACAAACTGGCAGAATTCTTAATGCTAGGATGGAGGAACACAAAAGTGATGTTCGTTTAGGACACTGTTATAAGAGTGTTCTTGCTAGACGTACAAAGGAATTTGTTGATGTTGACCATGAGTTTAACTGGGATAATGTTGAAATTTTACATAGTGAAAGTAATGAGAGAAAGAGAAAATTTATGGAAATGCTTTATATTAAAAAACAAAAGGAGTTATCTATTAATTTAATAACTGATTTTGATAAATTAAACAAAAGTTACGACAATATAATTAATTATATTTAACAGTGTGGTTTCATGAATTTTGATTTTCTTTTACTTTCTCTTTTCCTGATGTGTTTATGATGGATAATTCTCGTGTGTTCATATTGGATTTGTCTTTTGACCCCCACTTGAGTCTCAGGTATCAGGGAGAGAGCATCGGTGTTCCGCTGCTGTTCCTGTCTGCTCAAGTTTTTCTTGCCTTGATAAGGGTGCTGTGTGAGTGCCGAAACGTCGGTGAATATTAATTTGCATGTTCCTTTTTTGTGATTTTATAATAATAAAAATAAAAAAGACGAAAGAAATAAAAAATAAATAAATTATAAAAAATAAAAATATAAATTAAAAAAGAGAAGGAAGGGGATTTGGTTGGTTGCCTTCTCATTTTTCTTTCCTCTTTTTTATTTTTGTAGGACCTTTTTGGAAAACCTTTTTTTTGGAATTATAATAGGAGCATGTTATGGTGTTTATCCAAATTTGGTCGTTGGATTCTTGGTTTTATTTTTAGGAATTCTATACATTAATAAAATATAAATTCTATCTGGTATCTTTAAAAAGTATGTTTAAAAAAATATTATTCTTGCATATAGATTTTTATTTTATCGCACTTAAAGACAAGAGAATTTTAAATTGAAAAGTTTCCCCTTAACTTTTTTCCTGGAACGTGCGATGACAATGATGAGTTTTTGACGATTTTTTTTGTTATTTTAACCAATATTAAGGTAATTCTTTAATAAATAAATCTAAGTATCACATCTGTGTATAAGTCAATGGTAAAAGTTAAAAGATTTACCTTTAAACTAACATAAAACGTGTTAAACTTTTGCGTATTTTTATTATGTGTCATTACACGCTCCATGTAAATTAGACACTTTTCGGGAAAATATTTCTAATGAAACCTAACACATCTTTAAAGGGAGTAATAGTGAATAATCCTGCCAAAGGACTTTTTAATTTAATCTTTTAAACAAGTACAGTCAATATTTTGTTGTTGTTTAATATTACACGTCCTGTAATCGCACGTCACAGAATGTAAAGTCAGGGTGGAACACAAATAGATTAACCTTGTACCTCATGATTGTTTAATAAAAAAAGCATCTTATTAACATTATTCTATTCTGAAATACTTGAAATTATTAAGGAATGAAATATTTAATGCATTTTGTCATGGAGAAATTTGGAGGAGAAGATTAATAATAATTTGGGGCCTCGCTTTATGATCTGTGATCCGTCTATGAGCTGTCAGTTTGGATTAGGTGTATTTCAGTGTATTTGTGTGATGAAGTCTATTTATTTGGTAAGTTGATTAATTCATTATGTCATTAGAAAATATATTACTTAAATGTAGTTTTTAGCAGTTTTTGAAACCTTGAAGAAATTATAACCTTCAAAATGCGTTTTATTCTCCTTAGAACGGATTGTATTTCGAATCTGACATTTTATAGATTAGGCTTACAAGAACAATGTAATTTACTTTGATATTTTTAATTTTTATTCATTGGGTTCTTCTAATCCTTTTAGAAATCAATGTTAAAATATTCGAACTTTTTTTTAAATTTCTTACGGGGATTCACTTTATAGGTTATGTGAGTATTGGATAAGCCATTATATTGGATAAGCCATTTTGAAATTAAAAATTCTATTATTATATTTGGATTCAGCGACCTAAAAACCTTAGGATTCAGCAGCCATATTGGATTAGCCATCTTGAATTTTGAAATTCTGTTATAAAATTCGGATACAACGACCAAAAAAACTTTAGAATACTCACTTTTATAGAAATCGGTTAATGAATGCAAATTCTAAAAGACAAAACCGATAACTCTTTCAAAAAATTGTTTTAAAAAATTGAAAAAAATATTTTTAAGCTAGAATATTTTAACAATTGCTTATTCTAGCACCAATGAATAGGCGTGATACAAAAAAAACTTATTTCAGAATATTTTTGCAAAAAAAGTTTCCTCTATCAAAAGTGACCTTAATACAGAGAATCACCCATATATGCCTGGGAAAGATGAAGTGACAGTTAATTTGGTACTTATACCCCTAGTATTTTGATACAAGGTTTTAAAAGGATACTTTTTTATCTTTGAGGAGTAGCTGCTGGTGCCGGCTGCGATGTTGGCTGCGTGTTTGAAGTCTGCTGTAACTTTACGGAGCTGACGATCACAGGGGTTGCATTCCGATGGATAATTCGCAATCCGGATTCTCCACGTTGCATTCGCTGGTCCAGTACCATTTTGACTCTTCGATAGTCCTGTTGTTGCATTTGGTTTTGTCGTGCGCAATCCGTATAGACTTGTATTTTTCGCTGGTCTGAATCGCTATTTTTTTGTCCATAATGGACCTGAGCACACTGTACACTGACTCTCTGGACCGGAGGATGACTTTGATGGGGCGCGGCTTTAGAAGCGCCTGTGAAAATTTGTCAATTCGATATGTTTTGATTATATTTTCGGGTGGAATATTTGCCGAAATGAGATTCAAATAATCATTTATGGGAATTATGTCAAGTTTTTCATCGGGGATATTGTCAACCCCAATACTCTCTTTAAAGTTAAAAATGATCAGATTGTTTCTTCCTTTCTCCCGCCCTGAGCATTCAAATAAGATTTTGGACACAGAGACAAGAGGATTAGAATTATTTTGCTCAATTTCGAGGGATTTGACTTCGAGGTCATCTAGACATTTTAACACACCTGTTAGATTTTCACCATTCGCGTCCTGTTTTGTTTAGTTATCCTCCATCTTAAGAACCTTTTCTTCCACCAAGTCAAGTCTGGATGAAAGAGTGACCACGCTACTCCCAATTTGCTTTACTTCTTTTTTTATCTCAGCAACTTCGCCCAACACTTTATTGACAGAATTCTTAATTTCATCTTTATTATTGTCGAGTTTATCAGTCATCAATTTTAACAGGTCTTCCTTAAAGCGCTCAAAGTAAGACGTCATATCATCACTAATCTGTTGTTTTTTATTACTAACCTCTAAGCAGTTCCGTTCGTTTTCGGAGTTGTCTTGTGAGTTACTGTGTGTACTGGAGCTATTCCTTTCATCAGGTGAATTCGATCGAGATCCACAACATCTCGCTATTTTTCCATCAGGATGTCTTTTTAGTTTTTCAGCGCATTCTTTGAGATACTTACACCCACAACCGGTACAACTAACTTCGTCTATTTCTATGAGTTTACGACAGTGTCCACGGTTGCATATATTCGGCGGAATCAGCTAATTGCTGTTAAATCCGGCGTTTTCTGCCATCGTGCAAGTGTTCTGTATCACGTTTATGTGTGTGTATATGTGAGCCTCGATGCGCAACACTAACACAGACGCGTTAGGCCAAGAGTATTCGTATTAAAATAGTTTATGCACTTAGATAGTGACCACAGCACTAGGAATGCACTAATTAAAACTCGATCTTGTTTATTCTTAATCTTGTTATCTTAATATCTTGTTTATTAATTAATCTAGTTATGATTAATTAATTTTATTATTTTTATAATTTCAATCAGTTTTTAATATGATTTTTTAATAATGTTTTTATACTATATGAAGGGTCGTCAGACAAAAGGGCGTAAGTGCCAAAACGCGAATTTTGCAGGAGGTACAAAAAATTGTCTAACTTTAACGCTTTTAATTTAAAAAAAAAAGAAATTACATTCAATCTATTACGATCTTCTGAATCGTGAAATGAGCGCTTTGAAGAAAGCAACCATCTCCGAGAAAACCTGTGTCAAAGGAACGGCGTATCTCAAAAAACGCCGATTTTGACTCTGTAAGAGTTGCATAACTTTTTTATTCATTAATTTAAAAATAAAACTAAAAACACGTTTCGAGCGATTGCTTAGCTCTATTGAATCGTGAAAGGAACGCCTGGAAAAAAGCAACCAGCTCCGAGGAAACCTTTGCCAAAGAACGACGCATCCCCAGAAACGCCGGTCCTGACACAGAAAAAGCTGCATAACTTTTTTATTTTTGAATTTAAAAAAAAACTAAAAACACTTTCCGAGCTGTTATTTACCACTATTGAATCGCGAAAAGAGCAGGCTGAAAGAAGCAACGATTTCGGAGAAAAAAATTATCAAATATCGATTTCGAGGATGACATTAAGAAAACCATGATTTCTTTCAACTGTTTCAGCTTGTAATGAATTATGTATAAACACTTTTTCGTACAATTAATGCTTTTTTTGTGACGCCACAATTCTCAGAAATGACATTTTGGGCCATAAAGGCCCAAAACTACGTCCTTATGCACTGCTTTTCTTCTCCTGACCCACTTCCAAATCGAGCTGGACCATAATCTTCTACAGGGGCATGAATTAGGTCAAAATAATTAATTTAAGACAATAAAACGAATTTCCGAAATTTGGCACTTACGCTCTTTTGCCCGACGACCCTTCATATTGTTTTTTAAAATTTTATTGCTGTCCTTTATAATTTTTTCAAATATGTTAATTTAGCATAATTTTTTATTTATATTAATTTTAATTCTCAAATTTTTTATTTATATTTTGCATTAGGTGTATTCCGTGTGATTTCAACACACAAATTTTCGTGACTTAATAAGATTGGGCTTTAACTTAGAAGTTTTTTTCCTTTGGTAGTGGCAAATAACCCCTCCAAATATTTTTTGAAAAGTCGAAAAATTGGCGAAGGTATGGGATTTTGAAAAATTAGTTGAGATTTTGTTCTACTTTTTTTTTTTGAAAATTCCATATCTTCGGTTCTATTTGACCGATTTTAATTTTTAAAAGCGAAAATTATTTGTATTTGTTATGGGCAATGCCACATACTTATTTTTCAAATTGTTACTAAAGTTTTCTTAAGCTAGCAGATATCTCAGTAATCGAATGTTTCTATGGCATTGTTCATAATATAAAACTCTTCTTTTAATCCCAAATCCAAAGAAATCAACCAGTGCTAAAGCGTAACATCGAAGGAAAATATAATTCGTGTAGTTTCCATGTTTTTTTTTAAATTGCAATGTAAACAAAAATAGAAAAAAATAGTGTTTTTAATTAAAATAATTCAGAATTTTATTACTTTGTGATGCTTTTGTACCACCAGGTAAACATTTTTTTTTTTATTTATTAATATTCAGGGTTACTGTTTTGTACTATTAATGACAGTCTATCCCCTCTATCTGACAAAAACAAATACTTAGGGGTCATTTTGGCACTTTAATTGTGGCTAAATCTTATATTTTGTATACTAAGGCGAATAGTGGACCTCAATATTAATTTTTTTTTTTCTGGAAAATTTAGGGCTCATTCTTCGATAAAATGTATATATCAGGTTCATAAAAAGGACTGAAATTTTACCTTCGTTTTTTAAAAAATCGAAAACTTAATTTTCTATTGGGCACCCTAATACTTACTGTATCAAATTTCCACATAAAATGGAAATCTTTACATATTATGTATAGTAGCGCTTCGCTTTACGCAGCCGAAACTCGTAAACCACTTACCTGATAAGAAAAAGGTTTAGAAAAAAACTACAGGAAAATGTATTCTACAATTTTTATACACTTGAATCCCGATTTAAGATGGATTTTGGGCGAGGGGCTATTCACTGAGATTCTATAAGATTGCAAGACGACACAGTCCCTATTGGAATCTTTGGCAGTTTTTCGCGTCGCCTCACGTCGTCCTTGGACGTCTGTGGAAATCTTTCGTCGTCTTGCTCGCAATCTCTTGCCTCTCTGTTGCCTCAGACGAGAATTCGATTTCGCGCATGCGCAAGAGTTGAACAGAATATATCGGTCACGGACATTTAAAAGCATAATTATATGTAAGTATGCATGTACATGTTACGTGAATGTGTGAAGTTTTATGAGACATTTACGGTACAACAGGGAAGAGATTCTTTATTATTACATTATTAAATTGAAACATTTTTTGATTATATGAATTGACATTAGAGTTGAAATAGACTTTAAAATCACACGTGCTTTTCTTTTTAATACCTGGAGAAATTAAGATAATATTGTTGACAAAAATTGCAATTTTTGAGTATTAGACAAAACTCCACTACTCGCTGAAATCATATAATTTATTTGGTAGATCTGACCTCGATATCTTGCTCAATTCTAATCTAAAATCCAAGCTGAAATATCAATATGCGTAATAATGCTCGTAATCATCGTAAGAATGTAAATGCGTGAAAATGTAAAATTGAATAGACTCAAGATGAGTAAATGAAACTTTTTTTAAAATATCAAATTTATAGATTTAGACGATTGCAGAAATACGCATTTATAAATTCGCTTTCGATAGTAACTTTTATGTTGATAATTTTTTAGTAGTAAATTTTTCTTCTTTAAGTAAATGTAAAAGTTGAAATATTTTCTTTTCATTAATAGTTGGGTTCTTCTTTTACAATAAGTATAAATTGTCACAATTTATCAAAATTCAATAATATCTATTGAAGACACAATATTCTATTGAAGTTATCGTTCATCTTCAAGATACAGGATGTTTGGAATTATCTTAAAAGCATGAAAAAATTTGGATTTTAAAAATAATTTGAAAATGGTTAGATTGGGTAGAGGAGTCGTAGAAAAATTGGTAAAGAATTATAATTAAAATATAACTATGAATGACTAATTTTAAAATTACACAAATTTTTTATTTGTGTTTATGTACACTGTGACTATATTTTACTCCAACAAACCTTAAGTTTACTAACCGGTCAGACACATTTTTTTATTCAAAGAAAAAATGTAAGAAATCATAATTTTCATAAATCGTCGTATTTCCAAACAGAGTTTTCAATTTTTTTTTATTTCATTGTTTTGTTTTGATTACAAAATATAGGTTATCTATTTTTTTAGGTACTTGCAGTTGGATATAAAATTTACGTTGAAAATTAAATTTTCATACATTTTCATGTATTATATACGTATACTTAAATTATTATTAGAATAATTACCGTTCTTTAAACTGAGGTTTTTATTAATTTCGCGATTATTCTACGCATAAGTTATTTTCAGATTTCCGAGCAAATTTCATTTTACTATTCATGGCCGAAAGCGGCTGAGTATCACCGAGCGCAAGCGAATTCCCTTTGGAATCGCTGGCAATCTTTCGCGTCGTCTCTCTGCAGTCTATGTCGTCTCTGGCAATCTCACTGAGAGATTACTCAGTGAATAGCCCCTTGGTGTTGGGCATTGCCTCTTCTAAATCGGGATAGTCCTTGAGCGTCTCTGAAAACAAACAGTCAGGGCCGTACGAACCACTTTCAGTCGGAATAATATGAATTATGTAGGAATAATATGAATTATGTAACTGAATTATGCCGCCGAGCGAAATTCTAGGAATATCGTAAACCGGGATATCTTAATTCGGGATAAGTGTAATCACAAATTTTACCCTGAGTTGTAGTGGAAACGAGTTATTTCCAAAAAACTTGTTCTTGTCGCCACTTTTCTAAAATTTACGGCACTTAATTTATGCAGCCGTAACTCGTAAGCTATTTACCTAATTAGAAAAAGTTTCAAACGAAAATGTAGCAAATTTTGTCCTCTACAATTTTTAAAATAACTACTTTTAGCCTAAGTTACATTGGAAAAAAATTATTCCTGAAAAACTGATTTTCGGCGCTATTCCTTCAGTGTGGTGGCGCCAGCGGCGCGTCGAGATAGCAAACTCAGGGAATAGGTCAGGACCCATAACTGTACAAAACTGCCAAGTATTAACTTTTCTTGAGCTTTTGCAAGATAAGCCCATTTTTATGTCACCGTTGTCCCAAACTTGCAGACAGTTTATAATTTCGCCTGAACTTACTGCAAGAGATTTTGGTCTTGAGAGGCAGTGATAAAAAATGAAAAATTGAATAAAAACTTAATATTAGAAATTGATTTCCCTGCTTAAAATTTCGGACTAATTCTGGACAAATCTATCCGAATTCATTCGCAATTGATATGATATCTGTCTGCAATGTATCCGATTTGATCCGATTTCAGAAATGGAAATTATTTCTAGGTAAAGTGGACGTGGAAATTCGTCCACAGTTGGTCGCTCGTCGTTTTAGAATTTTAAAAAACTGTTTTAGCATTATTCCTAGACATATTTTAATTTCTTATGTACATATTTGAATGTTAAGTTTTGAGTTTAAATTTTAATGTCAATTTCAATTTAATCTGCAATAATAACTTTCAAATATAATTGAGTTATAACATATAAATTGAAGAAACGAGTATTAATCAAGACGTAATTCGTATAATATTGGTCGAAATCCAGATTGCTGAAATTTTATGAACGTTCCGAAACAAGACCGAATGAAAATCGTATGATCAGATTAAGAATTATTTATAATTATAAGAATTAAAAACAATGAAAGGGCCTCACAGAAAGATATCGAAGGCGTTCTCAAAAGATAAATTTACCTTTACAAAAGCAAAGTTTTGGTAAGCAGTGGATCACTTCTTTTCTCGTAAGAGGAATGATGAATATCAAATACTTCACGATATTGCAACAATATGAATGAACATAAATGACATCTCCTATACCATTTTGTTGCAAGAATTAATTGGATCGCATAATCTTCACCTGCGCATACTGCGGATTAAATCGAATGAGATCCGGATCTCATTTTGAGACCACTTAACCGAACAAATTTTGGATAAGATCGGACGTTTTCTGTATATATGCCACTAGGCCCGAACAAACTTCGGATTTTACCGGATGAGATCCGGGCAAAACATGTACGACAGACCGTACAAATTTCGGACAAGGTGAGATGAAATCCGGACTATAATTTCGAGCATATGAACCGGAAATTCCGAATAAATTTCGGATGACAAAAACCACTTGTTGTAAAAATGGATTTTTCGACTTTTTAGTGGCATTTTCGATAGGTTAAACCAGAACCGCTGGTTAAAACAGGCTGCTTAATGAATTAAACGTTTCTCTTTGGATTTTGAGAAAGTGTACGGAAGCGAAAATCATCTTGATAATTATTTTGATAGGGAAAGTCAATATAATATTTCTTTCAGCGAAAGAAGGACACTTATTTCTTCATAAGTTACGATTTCGGCCATTTCTTTAACAATCCGTCATAACCAAAGTGCCAAAAACTGGTAGGCAAATTTATTATAATTTGTCAGCATAAATCTTAAGGAAGAAAGGTATCGTTGTGTGATTCTGTCTAAATGCGTCTAATTTAATAAAAAGTGGATTGATAGGAGAATTAATTTTTGTTGCACTACCGGTCAGAATTGTGCGTCCACTTGTTTTTCGTGACACGCATAAGATCTAATTTCGACAATCTAATACAAGATGAAATTTTTTCCTCAAAATGAGTACGAAAGCAAGTAAAATTCTGCATTAAATAAGCCCAAGATGAAGATTTTGTCAATACTATAAGTAAATATTGCAAAAATAGTGCATTTTTCGTTTTATTATTTTATTGAAAATTTTTAAAAAATCGAAAAATGCACTATTTTTGCAATATTTTCTTACAGAATGGATAAAATCACTTCACATTGGGCTTATTTAATACAGAAATTTGCTAGCTTTCGTACTATTTTGAGAAAAAAATTTCATCTTGTTTATAGGTTATCAAAATTATGAGAACTTAAGCGCTCCACGAAAAACAGGTGGACGCACAAATCTGACCGCTAGTGTATATAAACTAAAAAATGATCTACTTCCTAAAATATGAAAATTCTGAACATACAATTAAATTAATAAATCGACTTTTTTGGAAATTGCATAAGAAAATCTGATGAAAAGTAAGAATATAAAAACAATTAATTTAAGCCTTTTTTGGTTGCTTGAGAACAATTTGAACTTCATAAAATATTCAACCCAAAAATTGAATAAAAGAAGTTAACTTTATACACAAATCTCATTGAAATTTTCAAAATTCTGTCATGTTTAATGTCTTAAATGCTTCAAACATTTGTATAAATGATACGCATACTCATTACATAAAATAAGATTTTCACTATCAGCCAAAAATTAAAATTTTAAGTAAAACATAGCAGAGACTATGCAACGGTAAGTCACTTCATTTGAATTTATTGAATAAATTTTTCTTAAAGTTTTTTATCACAATATAAATAGATGTTAGATGTTTATCAGTGCATTAATATATACAAAGATGTTAAATTTTTGATCTACTGATTCTTCAGTTTTATTTCAAACAAGCTTTCAACAAGCTTTTTATCACAATATTTGACACAATAATTAGCACAACTGGATGAAATTCTATCGAGAAATTATGAATATTTATTATTCATTAATAATTCTGAATATCAAAATGTGCGATAAAAAATTGATATAATTACAATATTTTGAACAAATTTTCTATATTCCCCATAAAAATGATTTCAGTTAGAAATTCATATGTGAAACTTTACAATAAATTATGGATGAGTAAGCAAATTCTCATAATTATTAAAAATCTTTCCACCAGAAGCAGTATGACTTACGGTGCTGTCCCATGACGGCGAAAAGCAGGAAATCATTAGAGTGAAAAAGATAGTGTCTGCCTTTTTCACTCTAATGGTTTCCTGCTCTCTGCTTTCCGTTGTCATGGGACTTTATCCTTACTCTTGGACGAAAGCCGTGAAAAACGTACTCAGAGAACAAAATAATCAATTTAATGAAGTTTTTTAAAGATATAAAAATATATACAGGGTGTTTCGCGAATTATTCTGCAAATTTTAGGGGTGGATAGAGGACGCAAAATCAAGTCGATAGTCCTGTTGCAAAATTTTGTCATATGCATAGTTTTTGAGCTAGAGAGTTTTGAAGTTGCATGAGAAGTCTTGCTGTAAGACTTCCCATGTAACTTTAAACCTCTCTAGTTCAAAAACTATGCGTCTGACAAAATTTTGCGACAGGACTTGTCGACTGTTTCTTCGTAAATTAACGGAATAACTCGCAAAACACCCTGTATAAAATATTTTCATACAAAAATTTATAAATTATAAAAACTTTTGAAATTTTTGTGACTACCTGTTACATATTGGTTACCAGTTGTATTATTTTAAGTTAGAAAATTGTAAACTGTTTATTTAGTTACTTACTGTCTTTATTTCAAAGGATCTTCAAAACAAGGAGACTTAATTAGTCAGACTTAATTCCAACAATTTTTATAAGTTTTTGAAAATAAAACAGAACGTTCGGTCTCTCGCAGAGCAAACGGTCTTCTTCATGGGTACGGCACTCAGGGCAAATGATGGGGGTAATTCAAACTCGGATCAGCGCTCCCTTTTGAGCGACCCCTTAACTAAAAGTTGAATGAAATTAATGAACCTAGCAACTCCTGCTACAAAAAGTTACAAAATCCTGAGCATTTCTTCTAAACATTTTATTCATTAAAAAGTTAATTGTTAAATGTTAAAGAAAAGCTATGAAATGCGAAATAATTAATTCTGCAAAGATTAAGTAGAATAGAATATACAAAAAAGATATAGAAAGAGAAGATT
>JBAGKK010525628.1:0-10247 GCA_037177015.1 Euceroptres primus
AGTCGTGATGTAAACAACGTCTGGCGGCCCTGGGTGCCCGAGCGATGGCGCCGTCGCGGGACGCTCAGGGGCGGGGGGCAGAATCAGTGAAGCGTGAACGACCATGAAGGTGGCCCATAATCTACGCGCCCATAATCGAGGTATGAGTGTAATTACCAATACTGACATAATTATTTCTAATCCATAACACTTTGAGTTTGAATACAAATTGAATATAAAATATCTGACATAAAAATATTCAACACAGTCAATTTAAATAATCTAAGCCCCAAATACTTTCCCATGAGTCGACCCAGCTCCCCATGGTGTCTCCACACTCAGAAATTTTTTTTTCATTCAACCAACATTTGGTTGTATTAACCAAATCAATGCATTGCTATATGGGCAACCAAAGTTTTTGTTGAATCAAACGTTTTAGCTGACTCAATTAAAAATTTGGTTCATTCAACGAAATTTTTTGGTCGATCAAAAAATGTATTAGATTAAACCAAACGTTTATTCAAATCAAATAAATAGTTATTTGAATCAATCTTAATTTGTTTGGAATAACCAAATATTTGTGTCTATTCAAAGAAACAGTGTTTAATTTATTATTTTTTTTTTTAGTGCAGAAAGGATTCCATCCTGCTCATCTCATAGATATCCCCATATCTTTTTTGGAGTAATACACTGACTAACTGGGTACGGTCTAATACACCCAGAAAAAAAATGTTATTTGAATCAAACGTACTGTTTCCTTGAATAGACACAAACAATTGGTTATTCCAAAAAAATTTTGGTTGATTCAAATAAATATTTATTTGATTTGAATAAACGTTTTATTTAATCTAATAAATTTTTTTACCGACCAAAAAATATCTGACACAAAAATACCCCACATAGTCAATTCGAATAATCTAAACTTTCCCATCATTCGAGTCAATTCCCCATGGAGTTTCCTGGAAGATTTCCATCCTGCTCATCTCCTAGATATCCCCGTTAGGGTGCTGGGTGGTCCTTAATTATAGAGTAAAATTCTTTAAAAATTCGTTTGCTCCCATTGACAGAATTTATTCGCATGCCAAAAAAAGGAAGTACGCCAAATTTTAGGCAAATTGGTTAATATTTACCCACCAAACATGGGCCTTGGAATTTCCCAGGGGATTTACATGAGAAAAATCACACCAGAACGAAAAATCTTCATAATTTTTTAAATTTTTATTCGAATTATTCTATCTTCAAGAAGAACAATTTACATGGAATGCTTAAAACATCTTCATAGTCAAAAACTCAAAACTTTTGAAAATCACAAAAAGGCGACCATCTACCATAAATGGGCCCAAAAATGCTATTTCTTAAAGTTACTAACAAAAGGTGACCAAAAATTGTGGAAAAATTTAATAATTTATTCTCAAGCGAACGCAAGATTTCAAAATCCATAATTTTGAAAAAATACAAAATGGCGGCTAATTCAAAACTCAAAAAATACCTTTTTCCACAGTTTTCAACGTAATACCTTTAAACTTCGGAAAACAAACTGTTTGGCTTCAGAAATTACTTGATAATTTTAAACATTTAAAATTTTGAGAAAATAAAAAATTGCAGCTAATTCAAAATAAAAAATAGCTCATTTTTACAGTTATCAACGAAATACTTTGAAGCTTTGTAAAAACAAAGTGTTTGGCTTCATAAACTACTTGATAATTTTAACAATCCAAAATATTGACAAAAAAACAAAATGGTAGCCAATTCAAAATTTAAAAAAAGCTTATTCCGCAAGATGCAAGCTAAATAAAATCATACCAAAATAATATTTTATTATTAATAATAATATTCAAAACACTGCACATATAATATTTTTTTTCATTTAGATGTAAGTACTACGTTCTTCTTGTATTTTTCATTAAACGGATACCATTCAAAAATATGAAAATAATTTTCATTATTTTCTCCCTTATTTTCTCTAATTATCTTATAGGTTCTGAATCAACATTTTTTTCTGATAAAGTTTAAAAGCATTTTGTTGAAAACTGTAGTAATAAGCTTTTCCTTAATTTTGAATTGGCCGCCATTTTGGATTTTTTCAATATTTCGGGTTTTTAAAATTATCAAGTAGTTTCTGATGCCAAACAGTTTGTGTTTACGAAGTTTCAAAATATTTCGTTGAAAAATGTAAAAATGGAGCTCTTTTTAATTTTAAATTAGTCACTATTTTGTATTCTTTTTAATTATGGATTTTAAAACTTATCAAGTAATTTCTGAAGCTAAACATTTTGTTTTTTCTAAGTTTAAAAACATTACGTTGAAAACACGAAAAAATGTATTTTTTGAGTTTTTAATTAGCCGCCATTTTGTATTTTTTTTAAATTTTGGATTTTATGATCTTGCATTCGCTTGAGAATCAATTATTAAATTTTTCCACAATTTTTGGTCATTTGTTTTAAGCAAATAGCGTTAAGCTATAGCTTTAAGAATAGCTTTTTTGGGCCCATTTAAATGGCCGCTAATTTGTGATGTTTCAAAACTTAGAGTTTTTGACTATGAAAATATTTTAAGCATCCCATGAAATTTTTTTTCTACAGGGATAGAATGATTCGAATAAAAATTGAAAAATTTATGCAGATTTTTCGTTTTTGCGTGATTTCTCCCATGTAAATCCCATGGGAAATTTCAAGGCCCATGTTTGGTGGGGAAATATTAACCGATTTGGCTAAACACATATGAACAAACTCCGCTAGTGGGAGCAAACAAATTCCAAAAAAGAAAATAAGGTCCACCCTAATCCCCATATGATGCATTTTTCCCCAACTCAGCGCACCTCGAATTTTCAACCTTTAACGATCCGCTTAAAACTTGGCTATTTTGTAGCCCTATATGTTCGAACTTTTGAGCCAAAACCATTCACCACCATAATGCATGGTTATCGAGATATCGGTCATGGTAGTTTCACCAATTTCATGCGCAGAGCATTTTTCCATCGCATATTATTTTATGTAAACTAAACCAAATTAACTTTATGTTTAGAGGTTTAAAAAGGTATTTTAATAAGCTTTATGGTAGTAATAATAATTTTCTAGATTATTACCATTTTAGTCCGCATTTCTCAATTAGAAAACTTTATTTCAATGGTTCTCCCAGGAGCCATCACCAAATGGACCAAAATTAGTTTTAAAATGTAATTTTTTATTGCACTTTTTTACGCTTGAAATAAAAAAAGGACAAATCCATAATTACTGAAATATTAAATAAAATAATTATTTTATTTAAAAAATAATTAAACAGAATTGTGGACGTCGTCTGTTTCTATCTAATGTCACTGCGCGTCAAATGTTTTTAACTAAATTTAAAAGAGATAGTCCCTGCCGCTAGACTAGAGAATATATTTTCTAGAAATATTTTTGAATTTTCGCCTACTCTCTTTCACACTACTAGGGGTCACTCCATGAATGATCATTTGAAAATGATTGCGGTCATATTTCAGAAAAATTTTTTATTTGGTCTATAATTATTTCTTACATTTCTAGATTCGATTCGTGTATTTTAAGAATAATAAATTATTTTTCATTAACCCAGAAAAAATATTTGAAAACACTACCGAAAATTTTAAAACGTGTTTCAAAACAATGATTAATACCAAACTTTTGTACATTATTCAGTGCAAAATTCAGTATTCAGTCAAACTCCTCCAGATTTTCGTCTTCGAAAACCTGAAACTTAGCAAAAAACACCACTTTCAAACCTGCGTATTTCCGAATATACATTTAAAAAAAAAAGTTTTATCTATGTGAATAAATTATTTACCGTTATATATATATATATATATATATATATATATATATATATATATATCACTCACAAAAACGTCGCGGATGTATTTTGCGTGGTTTTCTTTTAAATAGCGTTTAAAAATTTGGCTCGATCGACCGATTTTGACAGACTTAACCAAAGTAGGTAAAGCAAACTGAAGCAGGTCAAAATCGGTCAATCGAGACAAAATTTTAAACGCAATTTAAAAGAAAACCACGCAAAGTACACCCGCGAAATTTTTGTGAGTGATAGATATAAGTGTAAATAATTTATTCGCATATTAGGTAAAATTTTGTTTAAAATGTATATTCTGAAATACGTGAGTTTAAAATTTTCGGTAGTTTATTTTCCTTGTAATAAATTATCAAACTTTACGAAAATAAAATATTTTGATAGGTCACTTAAAAAAAATTTTTCCCTCTCCTATTTCAACTATAACTCGAAAATAGCATTATAGATAATAAATTTAAATCATCCCTAATAGTACTGTCTTTTTTACTTAATTTTAAATGAATAACTCTAGTGATTAATTCATTTTAAAAATGACTTAAAATACATGAATAAAATCTAGAAATATAAAAAATAATTATAGAACAACTAAAAAATTTTTTAGAAATATGACAAATAGTTTTCAGATGATCTTTCATGGAGTGACCCTTATACCACGTTGTATTAGAGGTAATTTCAGGAGCAACGAAAAATTAAAATTGCGAGATTAGCAATTTCTTGATGAAATATAATATTATTTCATACATTATCGGTCGCGAATACACAGAAAATCTTAAGGTATCATTTTAATCTGCAGCAAAATGAGAAATTGAAAAACAAAAGACTGGGTCAATAGAATACATGATCCACTTCAGATCAAAATAATATTGCTGCGGATTAAAATAATTTCCGAAGATTTACTGTGTATGAAAACACCTCACAGTAAATTCAAAATATAATAATGTTGCAAATCAATCTTTTGAACAATCAAAAACAATTGAAAATGCATAGCAAAAATATTCATTTGCTTTCCTAACTAGAGTTGTAGATCAAATTGATCCATTTTTTAGATCATTTTTATACTTCCCGATTTTTGCGGGATGCAAAAGTTCTCCTAATTTTTATAATCTATGATATAAAGTCCTCCAAATAATACGAAAACTATCGAAATTCGCCGTTAAATTTTTTTAAATTCTGCGTTAAGTCCAAGGTGAAATGATTTTATCAATTCTATAAAAAAGTATTGCAAAAATAGTGCATTTGTTGATTTTTTCTAAATCTTTCAATAACTTATGAAATAATTAACATTTTTTTAAGTCCTTGGGCTGATTTTAAAGATAGAATTTAGAATTTAGAAATCCATAAAATGTCATGAATGTATATAGAGAACTCTTCAATTTTTTGACAATACAGGTTTTATTGTATATGAATTTTTAAGCAAAGAAATGTTTAAGGATATTCAAGGATGTAATAGCAGTTAGCTTAAAAATTAATCAAATCTTTATGTTGATTTATAAAATCAACGCAAATGAACCCAATATTACTGTTAAAGAATTTTGAAAAGTAAATGATCTTTTAAGGAACAAAATGACCCGTTGAGAATTGAGATTGAATGAAAATTTCTTTTAAATAAACAATTATAGCTCGAACAATTTTTTATGTAAAATGCCTCACTTTCTCTTCTAAAATTCATTGGAATTAACAAAAGGCCCTTTTTTGTTGATTTTATAATTCAAGATAAAGATTGATTAATTTTGAGTTTGACTGTACGGGGAGAACATCCCTAAAGACTCACGATGAGGAACCACAGTGCTCATGAATAGGACACGAAGTAGATCACGTAATATTTATTACATTACTGTGTTTTTATTATAAAATAATTTTACGGATCTAAATGAGGAAAATTCAATCGTTAAATCTGCCGTTTAAAATAAAGGTCGGAAAAATAATTTCCTTGACATAGACGGAACTTAATTTAATTCCAAGTGCGTCAAGGGAGAAATATTTCGCTGTGAAAATGATGAAGAATCTCTATTATTAGCAGCATTTCCATTTTCTCCTGTGAACTAATTATAATCAGTACCTGTTACGGAAGGTGTACTCGATCATTTTTTCTTAATAAAAGGATACTTCCTTTTTAGAAAAGCTCTTTGTTATAGAGGCGATAAAAGGTACCTACTAAAGAAACACTTTGTAGCCACCTAGTACCCTAATAAGGACTAAACGGTAATAGCCTCGATGGTTGCCTTGGGCCACGGCTTTGTACTGTGAACCAATTAAGAGGCCATCTTTGTGTTACATTTTCTTTCTCGCGAAGATATTCGCTGAACTGATCATGCTTTCAATTTTACTCTGACATTAATGATTGCCCCATTCAGCTTTTCAATTTATATCATTTCAAACAGAATTCAATTTAATTGGTGCCTGCAGCGAAATCTCTATTATTAGAAATATACTATAGATACTCGCTGGTTTCCTTATTCTTTTTCACAAGAAGAAAAGTCACAAAATGTGAGGATTTAAAATACACCTTTTCATTTGAGGGTTTCAGTACCAAAATTCAAGGACCGAGCAGTGAATAGCAGAAGTTTAATAAGTAAGAATTCGTCCTTAGTAGAAGAAGATTTCAAATATTATCATTGGGGTTATTTTAATGAGTATTCCCTAAAACAAAAGCTCTTGAGTTTGGTACTTGGAATTTGCAACTAATGCCAAATGGCATTTTATGCAATACGATAATAACCTTGTTATATGTATAATGTATATTCACTAAAGTTAGTACAAATTCTCAGAACAACATATTTTACGTACAAAATTCAGCTGGTTTTTTTTTGTTTTGAATATTTGACAATCCTAATTTATATGTAACTTTTAAACGATGGAATTAAATTCTAATTGAAATTCTAATCTATTTAAAATTCTAAGAGCACATATGTCGCCTATTTCAGCCACTTCTTAATAACAACGCGACAAATGAAATTGCTATAAATTACGAGAATTTTTAATTCTTTACCCAGCTTAATCATAATTTTACAATAAAAGTGCTGACTGGAAGAGTTGTAAAACTTGTATTCGAATTTTACAAGTGTTCAGTGTCACCAAGAGAGCAATTTTTGGCCCTTTGAGAAAATATTCCATTGCAGCACGTACCAACGAGTCTCTCATCCGGATAACGAGGTGCCATAATATCTTCCTGAAAATGTTGCAACTTTTAGACGTGAGAGGATTGTGAACATAGTTATTACATATTATTTCAGGTTCAAGATGTTGTAAAATATTATTTCGTAAAATGCCATCAGCACTGTATTGGCATATTCTAAATTTCATATTATATTAATGTTATAATTCAAATTATATTAAATATTCTTTAAATAAAATTGATACGGTTAGTAAACTGCATACAAAAAATCTGTAAAATATTTAATTTTTTAATTTACAAATTCCAAGATTGATTAAGAGACTGTTTGAGCCAATAAAACCTGATACAGTTTAAATTGAATCTTTGCGAATTAAAATTCTGATAAACTGAGTGATCGTAAGAACATAAAGTCAGAGGTTTTAATTGTAAGGTGAATATCGATTTTCCACTTGAGCAATATCTATTGATTCTTAATGAACGCATTTCTAGGATCCTCTAGAATGCTTTATAAGAAAGTCAAGTTATTTACGACGACTTTTCCCGATGAAATTTAATTACCAACGCCAATTCCATCCAATGAAAATTTATGAGAGAATCCAACACCTCCGTTAAAATGAAGACCCTGAGCTATTCGAGCACCTCTATAACTTTCAAGCTTGAGATTTTACTTTCCTCAGACACTTTGATATTCTCAGTTGCTCCTTTCACAGTATTGCTTCAAAGGTTCCAATAGATTTATTGACTTTAATATTGAACCAATATGAAAGCAATGCAAGTTCTCGCAATTTTATTAATGATTATTTAAGGCAAAAATAATTAATGGAAAATGATTTATTATCGTTTCTGCTAAATTACCCTCAATTAAAATTATTGACAATTTTCTCTCTAAAAATACAAACAGTTTATATTGACTTACTAAATCAAGGGTAAAAATAAACAATTATGACTCAAACTATTTTTCTTTTTATAGGATACGTTTCAGTTTCACTTCTAAAATTCGTTGCAATTAACAATGCGCTCTTTTTGTTTCTTTTATAATTCAAGATAAATATTGATTGATTTTGAATTTAGCCTTAACCTACATATAAAAATAAAAGAAAATATTTTCGAGTGTCAACTCATTAATAGGTGATATATTTTTTAACTTTTCTTGAAACCAGACATTATTAATTACTTCCTGAAAGTATAAGATACTTAATAAGTTTTCAAGATGTTTCTTTCTCGTTAATTACTATACGAAGATTTACCGCAAAACTTTAGTTAAATGTAAGTAGTTTCTCGCCGCCAATCATGCAACTTGCGCATTACATCATTGAGAAGAATGGAACATTTTCAACCAGTTATATGTTTGAACTGAAGCTTTAATATAATTAAAAGCGATTAGCTGGAGCAAATGTAGAATGCAAATTATCCTGCTCGAACCCATTCCAAAGTGTACTTAATAATCCGTTTTTTATTTTCAATAATTAAAATAGAATAATTAATATTTTAAAATAAAATCAAATTGGATAGGAAAAGTTACAAAGCTTAATTTATTCTTACAGATTTATGTAATTTGAAAGAGCTTCCTAACAGAAAAAAGATTCTTTAAGTATTCCTTGTAGAGAGCTTTTTCTGAATTCGTGTTCTCGACCTGATCTTACCTCGCTCAGTAAAAGGCCATTTGTTTCCGGAAGGACATTAACCGGAAAGAGAAATGTCGCTGTCCTAAAAAGACGTTTCTTGAGGACATTTGACCTGGATTGTTCAACATTTCTTAAGGAAGAACTCAATAAAGCCAATTCTTTAAAATTCATGAAAATGAGATTTAAAAATAAAGAAATGTGTTTTTACCAGCTTTTAAAAAATCTGCCCGATAAATGTGCACTGATCTTTTCTAAACTACATTCTAAGTTTTTTTCGTCCGCAATTAATTTTCGAATTGAATAAGCAATTTCGTAAAAAACAGATCGGAAAAAGACAAATGTATATTTATTGATGTATATCCTTTCTGTGTCGAATTTGATGCCTGGAGTGAAATAACATTTTCAATCAAAAATTGAACTGATTTCATGATGCTTTCCATAGCATACGAAGTTACTGATTGGTATCTAATAAATATTGGCTGCGCATCAGAGTATGAATGTAAATATTTTTCCCCCAATCCTAAATACTGGTTTAAAAATTAGTAATGTTTATTTTGGTATTAAAAAATTGCTTCTGGATATTTTTTTTATTGAAATCAAATTCTAATAATTTCTTTCACTTTTTTATATTTAAAACACATATTTCTAAAGCTGCCTTCAACAAAAAATGTAAAGTTTCTTTCTAATTATTTTTTAATTATTTCAACCCAGGAAATCCAGTAGAAAAAGAAACTAAATGCAAGTGAGCTTTTAGTGGAACATGCTGATGGATTAGAAAAATTTGTACAAAAAAAAATGGTTCTTAGACAAACTATGTACTTGTGAGGACAAAGTTACAAATGATGGTGGATTTCCGCGTCCATCAGACGCGACAACTTGTTTCCCTTGTTTTCTGAAACGAGATTGGAAGAGTTTTAGGATCTGATCCACGCCTCTAGTGCCCTGCCAATAGGCAGAAACTCGGTTCTAAAGTTTAGTTATCCCGTGGTTTTCTCTTTTTCTCGTAAAACACGCTACAATGAACACCTAGAATCGGCACGTTGGGATTACAATATCAAAACCCAGTGGAAGTTTCACTAACGAGATTGAGTTTCCTCCATTGCGAATACATACTCCATTTTTTTTCAAACAACCTGAATTTCAGTACAAATTAAAGTATCAAGATTCTTAACTACTAGCAAAAATAAGTGCGCTATAATTTTTGAAAAATCAGTTTTTATAATTGAAACTTTTCTCACTATCATAATTCAAAGTTGAAGAATGAAAGAAGAATATGCGTTTAAAAACGAATCGGTTGACTAAGAATAATAAAATATGACGCGCTTGCAAAGCGCGCGATTTATTTTTTTTATTAACATATTTTTCACCTGTATCATATTCCTTTAAATAATATAAAACGGCTATTTGATTTTATTGAATAAATTCAAAATAACTTGTTACTTATATTAAATGATAATTAAGTACTTAATGTATAATAATTTAATTAAATTAAACTCAAAGGCTCTAAATGACTGAATGTTCATAATCATGAAGAACATTTTCTTCATCAACTTTAAATATTAAATGGTAGTTATTAATTTTATAATTATGATATGATTTGGAAAAATACATTATGCATCATAATATTTGGAAAAATACATTATGCATCATAATATTTGGATAAATACATTATGCATCATAATATTTGGATAAATACATTATGCATCATA
>JBAGKK010525639.1:0-12910 GCA_037177015.1 Euceroptres primus
CCATCCATCCATCCATCCATCCATCCATCCATCCATCCATCCATCCATCCATCCATCCATCCATCCATCCATCCATCAATCCATCCATCCATCCATCCATCCATAATTACAATGCCTCAAAATTGTGCGAATTTTCTCGAGTTTCCCTTAAAATAGGTAGGTATTATTTTCTCTATGGATTTAAAATTAACTCTATTTCAACTTTATTTCATTATAGATTCTATTTCATAAGGTTTAATAAATATCCATCCTCACAATTGAGGGCTCTGAAAGCAAAACGGAACGAGCAATCAAGCAGTAGGCAGGAGTGGGGCTGACGCGCAGAAAACGCCACGAAACTTTCGTCGCGTTTTCTGCCCGTCATCCCCACTCCTGGCTACTGCTCGAGCGCTCGTTCGGTTCTGCTTTCCGAAACCTCAATTTAGAAAATTGATTATTTCCTATTTCACACAATATTTAAACTTTTTGAATTTAACAAAATTAACTGAATTCTATGAAACTTTAGAAACTTGCAAAATTTAGTGAAATTTAAGTTACTACTAAGTTACTACTAATTCAAGTTACTACTCTTTTATATGGTAGATATAATAAAAGCTAAATAAGTGAAAGTTTTTCCAATAACTGTAATTCTAGCTATTTAGACAGGCATGATCTGAAGAGCAGGGCCGGGGAACATCCCTTGTCTGTTTCTTTAGCTCATTAAAAAGTGCAAATACAAACAAATGAGAGTAAGCGAGACGAGAGCATATGGAAAAGCGGCATTTGTTTTCCATATGCTCTCGTCTCGCTTACTCTCATTTGTTTGCATTTGCATTTCTTAATGAGCAAGAGAAACAGACCAGGGATGTTCCTCCGGCCCTGCTAAAGAGTTAAAAAATTATAAAAATGACAGATCGATACATTTATTATTATTTAATAATCATTGCAATTTTAATGATATATTGTTTTCAAAAACTCCTGATTTTATATACGGCGTAGAAAAATATATCTAAATTACAGAAACCATTGAAATTTACATGAGACTGTTTTCTATAAATTCGATTTTTTATTTGTACAACTTCAAAATACTTATATTATTATTCCAAAAATTAATATTATGCACTGGAAATTCGTTTAATACTTTGAAAACTTTTTAAGCAATATCTGAGATGGATTCTATAAAATATGTTCTTTTTTCAAAAATTTAATGATTTTTAATTGAAAAAATTATTTAATTTTTATTAATTTTATAAATTATTAATAATTAATACTATTAATAATTATTTAATTAATAATGAAAAACATCATTATTACTAAAAAATCAGTCAGTATCTGAATAATTTGGGTTTTCGACGTCTTAATTTACGAAAATTGAAAATATGTTCCCTAAATGAATTTCTTTATCCTGAAATGAAGAACAACTTTGCTTAGAATAATTACACTGCATACAAACTTTCAAGGTCTATGACTCATGCGAGAAGATATGTTTTCTTTAAAATTATTAATTACGAGTAGAAATGTAAAATTTGAAATGACATAACTCATAACTTCACATACACGATGTCGACTTATTTATTTATTTAATTTAAAAAAAAAACAATTTTCAATTTAAATAAACAAATCACGATTTCAAATTTTATTTATTCATACTGCTAGTTTTCTGTATCAAACTTAATAATTAAATTTCCTATAAATATTTTAAAACGTTCTTTAGAATGCCGTCCAAATAAGGGAAGGTTAATAAATGTTCATAAAACTGTTTACATATTATAACGATCTAATAACCAAAAATGGTTCAAGTAATTTCAAACAAATCGAATCGAAAAATTTGCTCATGCGTATCAAGTACTTTGAAACGTCAAACTGACATTATAAGAAACTGCATAACAAAAAATCTAAAAACAAAAACATCCGAATAAGCGAGCGAAACTTAGACACTTCAATGTGAACAGAATGAATGAATGAATCTATCGTACTTTATTATAGTTAATTGAGGCGTTCTCTAAAAAACCGGCTAAGTGGAACTTAACATTTTCAATTGTTAAAATTGTTATACAGACTCGATACTCGATTTTGAGATTTTATTTCACTGTCCGAGAGTGGTTCTTCATATTATAGATGATTGACGTTTTTAAGATGCATTTGACTCTGTAGAAACACGATTTGGAAAGTTTTTAAAAGAACTTTGTGCAAAAACTTAAGTAAACTTAAACCGTTTTTCTGGAGAACCGCTCAATTAATTTTATCAATTAAAAAACTGTACCGCACCAGAAGGAGATGCCTCCCAGTGTCATTTATTATATCCCCAAATTTAGCCTGATATTTGCTTATTTTATGACAGAAAAGTAATTACCTACAATGTTATTAGTCACGTGACCACCTTGATACATTCCCTTAAATATTGAATATCGTATAGTTTAACGGTTTGCAAATTATGATGTCATTATATCATAATAACTTTTTAAAAATAAGTAAATTATTTGTTAAGACATAACTAAAAATTAAGTTTACCAAAACCGAATAATTAAAATTAAATTTTATAAAATTTGTTATAAATATTATATTAAGTTTAAAAAAATATTTTTTAAATGAAAAACTAGAAGGTTGCACCGCCGCGCCACGCCGACGCCGCTGATCATCTTGTTTTGACGCCACGCGACGCGCCGCCGCCTATCACTAAAGTTGTATCTAAAAAAAAATTTAAATGTCGCCGACGAGCAAATTTTAGCAGAACTACAAAACGCCGCGCCACGCCGATGCAGGCAATTGTATTAATACGTTTTTTAAGATTCCCTTCAAGCGGAAGAATGCGATCGAGATTTACGAGACTGTTTTCATGATCCGCGATGGACACGTGGCGTAAGGCGGGCGGTAGAATAAAGTGACTTGTGGTGCATGTGTTCGATTCGCGGTGCTGCGAATTTTATAACAAAATGTGTTTGTCTAGGTTACCGCGTTAAATGCAATAATATTAAGTTAGTTCTTAGATTGTACACGATGTAAGCGAAAAAATAATTAACGTTCCGTAAAGACATTATTACAACGTTCCAATACGTGTCTCCCAAACATTATTTAAACGTTAATTATCCATTTGCATTTAATGGGAATGTTTAATGTAAATTTTACTTCCTTTTTCAATAATGTTCTTGCATCTGCTTTAATTATTAATAAAAATTTTAATAATTAAAATTACTTCAGGGCAATTTGCCAACAAACGCGTGCAGACGCGCCGTGTGAGGCATATTCAACGCATTTGAGGTTACATAAGTCAGCGTCCTTGTCATAACGACGTGCAGATTATTATTTTGAACGTCGTGCTTTAATTACAGAACAAATTGAAACTATCCGGCAATTTAATATTATATTAATTATAATGTTTTTATATTGCTTAAAACATAAATTCATAACTTTTTATATTTACAATGTTGTAAATTTACTCTCGTCTATGCTTATATTCAATACTTGGTCATGACTGCACTGCATGAGCATTACTTTCGAAATCTCATCGAAATCGGTTTATCACAAGGTATTACCAATTTTTATTGGTTTAGTTCTAAGAAAAACGTAAACTAATCTATTATAATATAATGAACAATTTAATATGTTCATTCAAAAAATTTGAAAAATGCACTCACCTCTTGGCAAAGTATTACTTCTTGCATTAGAAAGATTTTCTTTGGATGATACTCCAAGCGATCCTTTACTATCTTGAACTTTTGGACTTGAAACTCCGAACGAGTTTCTGCGACCAAATTTATCCATGTCACAGTTCGATGAACGATGGAATTGTGATTCTGAGATTCGCCTAATATAAAAAAAAAATTGCTTTGAAATCCCGAAAATTGGCAGAATCAAGATGAGATAAAATGTGAACTTCCATATAAAAAGGGCTCTTATAGACGGATCTAGTTTAGGAAATATTCACGTTTTTCCAAGCCAGAGTATAAAATGATCATTTTTAAATTTAAGTTGGAGATGATAATATCATCCCTGCTGGATCAATTGGTACTATAATCATGTCCCTGTAGCAACTGGAAGTGGGTGTATTTTTGTTTGAAGAAAAAAAATTAACAGGTACGCTTATGGCGCTCACCATCTTCAAATGCGATTTTCTCGAAATAAGGCGTCTTCAATTTACGACTTCAAAAGTGCCCCGACAACCCTTTCTCGACTTAGAGGGTACGTTTTGGGTATAATATGTCAAAAATTTATGAGAGGGTATTTACTAGCGTATTAGTCTGTACACTTTTTGTGTAATAGCGACATAATATTATTATTATATTACGTATATGTAATAACGTGTAATATTGCGTACTGATGTGTAATATTTTCGTAATAGTGCGTAATATAGTACGTATAAATATTCGCTTTTTAGACGAGTGAATACCCCTCAAGAATTAACTCGTGTATGCTAGGGTGGTTCAAATTTATACCAGCGAAACAAAAAAATTCGAAATGTTTTATGCAAAGCCCCCAGATTTGTTCCAAATCATAAAAAAAATTGTAATTGTGCAGATAAGCGGCTTTTCCGAATTTCGATCCCGTTTTTTTACAAAACGCTTTATTTTCTCACCGAAATAAGAAATCAATCGGGGGAGCTCGAGAAACTAATGTATTTTTAAATTATTTTTTTCAAAAAACTTAAAAATTTTAACTTAAAATTTAAAAAATTCACGATCTCCATTTTTTTCCTCCGGTCTTTTTTTTTAAAAGCTTAATTTTATCACTGAAACAAGAAATCAATCGGGGAGCTCAGGAAACTAATATACTTTTTATTATTTTATTACAAAATTTTAAAATATAAAATCAAAACTTAAAAAATTCCCAATTTTCAGTTTTTCGCTGCCGTCTTTCTTTAAAAGTTTTATTATATCATTGAAACAAGAAATGAATCGGAGGAGCTCGAGAAACTAATGTTCTTTTTATTACTTTCTAGAAAAACTTAAATAAATTTAAACTTAAAATTTTAATAATTCACAATTTTGAGTTTTTCGCTCCAGTCTTTTTAAAAAAGCTTTGTTTCATTATTGAAAAAAGCAATCCACCCCATTTGTGTCCCTTCTAAATTAATTGAATTTGTCCATAAGTCAAAAGATATTGTATAATATGACATATAATTTGTAAGCTTTAACAAAAATTATATTATAATATACAATACCTTCTGATATGTGGAGAAATTTAATTAATCAGGGAGAAACACAAAGGGGGGTAGCGGTCTCTTCGTTTAGTTAGAATTCCTCATCAATTGCATGCTTTTTATTCGATTTAATATTTAAGAAATATACTGTAACGCTGTATTTTCTCTCTGGCGTTACATGTCATCTAAAATCATAACAATAATAATAATCGAGAGGCTCCAGACTTGAATCAACTAAATTTCTTTTGCTTATTCAGATCTTTTTTCAGGTCGGGCGTATTGAGCCTTAACGTCCTGTACAAATTTTAATTGTAACTTTTAAACTCAACTTAGATTCAATGTTTTGGTTACCTTGTTTTAACGTTAGGTTTCTCTGTCAAATCGTCCAAATCATCCAGTGTCAAGCCTGTTATGTTTGCGGTCACATCTGGCGCTTAAAAAGCTTAAAAAGGCTGGCGAGAAGGCTTGGGCAGTCTAGGCTAGCCGCTTGTAAAGAGTAGTCAACCAGGAATAAATGTTTATCTTATATGTGACAAGGTTATCATTGATCAACCTAAAACTTAACAAACTGTCAACGAGGATGTGGCGCGGCAGTAAAACAGAAACATGGCTACTTGGATAGGAAATATCGAGCCGTTCAATCCAACCAAAGGTGGCTTGTAAACCTATTTGGAGAGAGTGGAACAGCTATCTTTTTGCAACAATACCGCTGATGACGAAAAGGCTTGTGTAATTTTGACAGTTGTGGGTGCGGAAATGTTCGCAATAATAAAAGATTTAGGGTCTCCTGAAGGGATTAACAGTTCCACTTTTGCGCAGATAAAAACTGTGATTAAAACACATTTTAGTCCAAAAGTGTGTGTTATCGCGAAAAGAGTGAAACTTCACAACAGCAGTCCGGATGTAACGGAGGGCGTGAAATATTTTGTAGTCAAGCTAAGGAACTTCGTAAACCTTGTAAATTTAGCGAATTCCTTACGCAGGCGCTGCGACATAAGTTTGTGTGGGGTCTTCACAACTAGAACATTTAAAAAAAAATTACTCATAGAGACCGATCTCACTTTTGAAAATGCAGTTACAATTACCAAAGGAATAGAATTGGCCAGTGAGCAGACCAAAGTTTTAAATCATGGCACTGTCTACAAAATTGATCAAAAGGATGGAAAGTTTCTCGCGCTAGAAAATCAAAGTCAAAATTCGACTAAGGGAACGAAGAAGCAATTCGATCAATCGCCGAAGAGTAGCAGTCACGGAGGGAAGTCCTGTTTCCGGTGTGGCCGATATCATAATCCGGCTACCTGTCCTGCTCGGGAGTGGGAATGCTTTGTATGTCACGAGAAAGGTTACACGTCAAAGAAATGCCGGAGCAAGATTAACCGAGTAGAGGAACAAAAGGAAGTCGATTCAGAAGATAGCTTGAAGCTTGGAGCGTTGTATAGGATTAATAAAATAGATAATTCTGTTAATTGGAAATTAAATGTCAACGGTAAGCAAGTTAATTTTGAGATAGATGCAGGGGCGTGTCACACTGTAATGTCGCAGGTTACATTTAAACAATTGTTTCCCAACTTATCGTTAGAGAGCGTTGATTATAGTTTCGGTGTTGTCACCGAAAAAGTAAATTTACTGGGTGTAAGTCCTACGTCGGTAAACTTTAATGGGGAAATTAAGGATCTACCTTCAGCGGTATTAGATGATCCAGATTTCACGCACTTATTAGGAAGAAATTGGTTAGATGTTATTTATCCAGAGTGGCGTGAAATATTACTTTTAAATATTCCAAAATACCAATCTGAATGTAAAATCGGTCATGCTGTGGAATCGGTAATAGTTCGTAACACAAAAAATGATGGTTACGCCAAAGGAACTTTGGGTATTTTACCAGATAATAGTCAAAGACAGTTTGTAAAGTCAAGTTAGTCAGTAAAGTTAGGTCAGTCTGTAATATCAAGTCAGACTGTAAAGTCAATCTGTAAAATCAAGTCAGTCTGTAAAGTTAAGTCTGTCTGTGTAGTCAAGTCAGTTTGGACAGTTATGTCAATCGTTAAAGTCTGCATAGTCAACAGACTCTTTCGTTCCAAGTAGATTTCTTAAGTCAGAATAGTTGGTAAATCTTGAGAATTTGAAGTCAAAGACTTCTCAGTTGTCAGAAATTAAACCGAGTATCAAAGAGCACATGGATTGGAGCGAATATCCGTCGATTTTCAACAACGATTCACAAGACTGTATCAGAGATTCTAAAGTTGCAGTAAAAATTAAAGAGAATGTTGTTCCAATCTTTCATAAAGCCTACTCAGTCCCTTTTGCTTTATTGGATGAGGTGAAAACTGAACTCCAAAGTCTTGTATCATCGCATTTAATGGAGACAGTGAATCAAAGTGAAGAGGCCAGTCCGATGGTAGTAGTAACAAATAAAAATGGACGAATTAGATTGGCTGTAGATTGTAAAGTCTCAGTCAATAAAATCATCTATGTCGACCATTACCCGTTGCCTCTTCCTGAGGATATTTCTGCGTCTCTAGCTGTCAGTAAAGTTTTTACGGTACTAGATTTGAATGGTGCTTTTCAGCAACTACAAATAAAAGAGACATCTCGAAAATGTCTCACTGTAAATACCCCAATAAGGTTATTGCGGCTTACAAGGTTGTGTTTTGGTTTATCTTCGGCCCCGGCTATCTTCCAGTCGATAATATTATTTTAGTCTTGAGTCAAGTGGAAAAATATAATGTTTGAGTCAATTTAGAAAAGTATAGATTTTTCCAATCAAGTGTTATTTACTTGGGTCATATGCTCGATGAAAAAGGTTTACATCCAGTCTACGATAAAATGGTAGCTATAATTAAAGCACCAAAACCGCAGAATGTTACCCAGTGGAGCATGTTGAACTTGTATTCAAAATTTTTACCTAATAGTTCAACTGTCTTGCATCCGTTGTATGCACTTAAGCAGAAAAATACGCATTTCAAGTGCAATGAAGATTGTGACGCTGTGTTTGAAGCAAGCAAGCGCCTATTGATTGCAAATCAATTGCGTACTTATTGTGATCCGGCGAAACAAATAATCGTCGCTTCCGATGCAAGCCCGTATGATGTTGAAGCCGTCCTTAGTCACATCATTAATGGTGAAGAAAGATCTGTTATGTTCGCTTCAAGTACTTTGTCCAAAGTAGAAGAAAAATATATACAGATTGAGCGAGAAGCACTTGCGATTATTTTTGCTGTCAAAAAATTTCACAAGTATATTTACGGTTCTGCTTTTACTTTGATATCGATCATCAACCGCTTCAAATGATTTTTAATCCCGGAAAGGCGATAAATGTTATATCGGCTGCACGAATTGTACGATGCTCACTTATTTTGTCAAACTACAGGTACGATGTTAAATATCGAAAAGCAGAATTGTTCAAAAACGCGGATGCGCTGTCTTGCCTACCTCTAAAAGTGACGACGCAAGTTCAAGGTCAAATTAACATGCTTAACGAATCAGGTATTATGCCGCTCTCTTCAAAACAAATCGCTTGTGAGTCCTCTAAGGATATTGCATTAGCAAAATCAACTGATATTACAAAAAGGGGTTGGCTAATTGTCGCGAAAGATGAGTTTTTTAAACCATATTTTAATCGCAAGTTTGAGTTATCAGTCGATGCTGGTTGTTTGATTTACTGATTTACTGATTCTTGAAAGTTTGGGTGACATGGTTTTGACGCTGTTACATGAGTCGCACACAGAAATTGTTATAACAGAAATGCTAGCCAGGTCATTATGCTGGTGGCCTGGAATTGATAGTCAGATCGAAACGCTAACAGCTTCCTGTCAGGCATGGCAATTAACTGCTAGCGTTAGCAAAAATTGCGATTTAGTTACATAGTCTAAACCAGAAAATAATTTTAATAGAGTTCATTCAGACTTTTATAAGTTTCAAGTCACGAAATTCTTGATTCTTTACGATTATAAGTCCAAGTGGGTGGGTATTTACATAGTGCCGAGTACATCTGCTAATGTGACATTCAGTAAGTTGAGACAGTCTTTCGCTACATTTGGTCTCCCCAAGAATTTGGTAAGCGCCAACGGTCCGCTGTTTGATTCTTTTGAGTATGTGAGATTCTGTGAAGCCAACGACATTAACATTGTGACTAGTCCACCGTGGCACCCTCAAAGTGATGGTTTTGCCAAGCACGGAGTCGCACACTGCGTCAAAACGAGATTTTGGGGTTCAAAAAGTTCCGAAGCCTACATTTCTCAGACGATTTAGCTATACTTTTTTTAAAATTAAAGCTTATTAAATACTGAAGAGGTTTGTCGAGCCGATTTATGACAATACAAATTTTTTAATTCGTTATTTAAGTTTCAAAATGCCAAAGAACCATAATTTTTTCTATTCGTGCTACCTGCTTTGCCTTATTCATTGATATTTTCTCAAAAAAGTATAGAATTAGTGAATTTACATTCGCTGAACAGATTTTTATATTGAGGATGAAGTTCCTTGACTTCTTTAATTGTTATAAGTAAATTGATGAACAAAATTGTTTTTTGTTGTATTTTGAAGCCTGGAAGTATTCTTTCTATCTTCTTGTGAATTCATGCAAAATTAATGTCTTATCTAACTAAACACTCAAAGATCACATTTTTGTTTGTCATAAACAATTATCATAAACAAATTCATTAAATAAACGATTTTAAATATAGAAAATTCGTTTTTTCAGTGAAATCGTTTATTTTACCGTCAAAAATAATACTTCAACGGGATGTATTGTCACTCAACAGCATTTTTCATTGTTATAAACAATTCTGATAAACAAATTCATTAAATAGGCGCATTTAGATAGAGAAAATGCGTTTGTTTAGCACAGTTGTTTATTTTACCCTCAAGAATAATATTTCAACGGGATACATTGACACTCAACATTTTCAATTGTTACAAACAATTATTAGAAACTAATTCATGAAATGGGCACCTTCAAATACAGAAAATTCTTTTTTTCTCAGCAGAACTGGTTATCCTTACCTCAATTATCTTCAATGAACAGAACTTGAGCTTCAGAATCCATGAGATAAGAGGTACTCTCCCATTGTGATCGGAAATAGTTTATATAAGGATCAGTCATAATTAACAATTTGTGATCAAAATCTTCATTGGTTGCAATCCGACTGATTTTGCGGGTATTGAATTCCCTGATTCTCTTGAAATTTTTATTATTTGCCTCTTGGGCTTCTTTGGTTAATTGGCCGATAGGCAGTGAAGCAGTTTCAATTACTTTAGCCCCATGCACCAAGATCTTTTGGACTGTTCAGGCATATAGAACCAATCATATAAGCTTACATAAAGCACTGCAGTGTTTAGGAAATAGTTTTCAAATATGAGAACGTCTAGTTTCTTGCCAGATGCCATTGCTTGTAGAATAATGCTAAATTTTATGACTAATTCCTTGTCAACACCTGTAACATTCGAAGTTAATTCAGTATCTTGGAAGAACCTTCGAGGAGTATCGCCATTATTAGATGTCCCAGTCCCATGTTGGGAAACATCTACAATCAGGCCCATTTCCTCCCAGAATTCGTTCTGAATTCTTTTCTTCGCAGTGCTCATTTGCTGCTTTTCGTCGAACAACTTCGCTGCCCATTTGCGGAATTCTAAACGATACGCAATGTGAAGGATACACTCCATTAAGTGTATCCACGCAAGTAGTGTAGAGAAACCAAAAGAGAAGTTTTCGGTCTTCTCGGGCAACAGCTTGATTTGTTCCTGGCTATTCATCATCGAGGGCTTTGCACCGCATATATAACATGAAGATGATGATGGACTATAAGTGAGCGCTTGGCAAACCTTTCCATCTACCATGGACATTATCAGAAATGCACTCTGAATTTCAATTTCAGAATAAGTTTCTCGAACGGTGAGCAGTTTCCGTCTTTTAGTTGATTTCGAGCTATTTTCGAAATCATCGGAAGGTCTCCTCCCGAGAGCAGCTCCATCGAATTTGACAAGGAAATCTGAAAGCAGCCATTTTACATTTTTTCAATGAATATTCTTACATTATAAAACGCAGTTTTCCATTTTTTCTCAAATGTGGACAGAAAGAGTGATAACTTGTCTCTGATTGCTTTCATATATTCGTCTTTGATGCCGTAAGTGGTTTTGATATGGCTCAATAATGCCTCGCTATTTTTTACATTGTTTGCGATCAAGAAACCACAAAGATCTTGCTTCGGAACTTTGAATTCATTTATTGTTAGTACAATGAATTTTGTTCGAAAAAAAGGATTTCGCTAGAAACATACAACGTAATAACTTGAAGTGATAGAACTAAAATCTGACGAACAGAAGAAAAACTATAAACGCAGAAAAAGACATGAAAACAATATATTCACAAATCTGTACTTTTTAAGGAACGATCTTTATTACTCGGCCTCAAAAATTCTTCGTAATCAAAGATGGAAACGCACACACAAACCAAATGAATACGTGCATTTACCTTTCACTGCTCCTCCGAAAGATACAAGCGCATGAATGGATTTGAGGATAAACGATCAGTGATAAAAAACAAGTATGAACCAAAACAACTGATAACCAAAACAGTATTTCCTCCGAGGACTATGAAAACATTTATTACAAAGAATTAGGAAAAAATCAACTCTGTAAATTATTCGACTAACAATAAGCGAACATTTCGTCCATAAGTACTTAAGGGGGGGATTCATTTCTAGAAAGTGTATGCAAAAGCGCCTAATTGTTGGAATATTATTCTTGAGGGTAAAATAAACGACTGTGCTAAACAAACCAATTTTCTCTATCAAAAAGCGCCTACTTAATGAATTTTTTATCAGAATTGTTTACAACAATGAAAGATTTTGTTGAGTGTCAATACATCCCGTTGAAGTATTATTTTTGAGGGTAAATTAAACGATTTCGCTGAAAAAATGGATTTTTTATATCTAAAAGCGTTTACTCAATGGAATTGCTTATGACGATCAAAAATGTAATCTTTCAGTATTTAGTATTTAGATCGAGTATTTAGTATTTAGATCGAAATAAAAAATACTTCCAGGCTTCAAAATGTAACAAAAACCAATTTTGAAGATGGTGGTATATAGTAATTTTGTGTAGATTACTGGTCATATTATATTATTAGATACAGCTGCGAGGTCTCACAGCATCCCTGTTTGACGTTTCGACCATACGTCGACGGTCATCATCTGAAATTGAACAATTAAAATTGGGGTAGTACAGCCTGCATCACATATATCGCAGATGTTAGAATAAGAAAATTGTTTTGAATGTTGTATTTAAAGTAAATTAAAGTGTAAAGTTACCTTACTATAGTCAGGAATATATGTTAAATTGTTTTTAAATTAATTTAGCAAAGTTATAAAAATATACAGTGACATCAGCAGTATTAAAATATTAGTTTAAAACTGTACTACCCTATTTTTAATTGTTCAAATTCTGATGATGAACATCGACGTATGGTCGAAACGTCAAACAGGGATGCTGTGAGGCTTCGCAGCTGTATCTAATAAAATAATATGATCAGTAATCTGCACAAAATTACTATATACCACCATCTTCAAATTACAATTCTCTGGTTCATACTGTAACACCTTTCTGAAAAAACGATTTTGTTCATCAATTTGTTTATAACAATTAAGGAAATTTAAGTAACTAAAACGTATAAGGAAATTTCCTGTTCATTTTTGATTTTTGTTCGTTCAGCATCATGGAGCGGATGCAAAGTTTACTTTCAATAAAAGACGATATTTCTGTGCACAGTGCCTTTTTATATAAAACAGAAGAAAA
>JBAGKK010525650.1:0-31894 GCA_037177015.1 Euceroptres primus
TTAACTGTAATTATATCAAAATAACCTAATTTTGTGTTTTTTTCTAAATAGTTACCATGCGCAGTGGCGACCGGTGCCTTTATAGTTGTGACGGTTGGTTCGAGAACACATTCGGATGCGGTGCCACTGGATGGATGAAATGCTAACGATCCGAAAAGATCCAATTTGGCTGAAATGCTCCATCAGTAAATGAATGTTATTTTCATTATGGAATAATAAAGATGGTGCATATTAATTTACCGATTGCTTGGTTATTTGATATTTTAATTTTCTTTCGAGGAAAATAGCAGATAAACGGAGTTCCGAAAATACACTGCTCTTCCGATTTAAGGCCGGTTTCGGAGATGGCCTTGGCTTTAAATCGGAAGGCTCTAAACGTGAAGAAGTCAGAGCCATATGAACTACTTCTGTTTGATTTTTGTCACGAGTGAATAATATTTTAATATTTTATTAACGGAGCAACGTCTAACTAAACAAATTAAAAGATTTTCGAAATTGTCACCATTCCAAAGCTTGAGGGAGCAAAAGGTGTAACGATTAAAAATCCTTGAAAATTCTCCAAAATATTTTAGACTGTTCTAGAATCTTCTGGGTTCTCCTATAATAATCTTTTGAAATAATATCCTAAAATTGTTCAATATTCTACAACATATAGGTACTAAATAGAGGTTTTTAGATAGTTTTTAGGTTTTTATATAGTTTTTTAGATTTTCAATTTTCAATGCAAATTGATACTTTTTTGTCCACGTTTAGAGTATTGAATTTTTCGAAATTAAGTTTAATTCAAATAAGCAACCTAAATCACTTCAAACGCAAGATTTCTTGAAACCGAAATCATGCAGTTAGTTTTGAAATGAAATCCATCTCAAATATCGATCGAATTTCTAAAATTCGATTCAATCGAAAATTCGATCCGATCGAATTTTACAAATTCGATCGTTGTTTTAGATGAATATCGTTTCAAAACCAATTGAATTATTTCAATTTCGAGAAATACTACATTCGAAGAGAGCTTAAAAGTTTAAATTTCTTCTTGAATTAAACTCAATTTCGAAAAAATTCAATGTTCTAAACGTTACCGAAAATGTACCAATTTGCATTCAAAATTCGATCTGAGAAATGCAGACCTCTAGTACTAGACTTTTCCAGAGTCTTCTAAAATTTACACCTCTTTTTTCGAACGAGACCGTCATACTGGGTCACTATGACCCGAGTCAATTTTTGATGAGCTGCAGTTGAAAAACTAACAGTTTTATTGAATCAGAAAAAATCCTGAGATAAAGTTTTAACATTGTCAACTGCATTATCATTAAGATAAAATAATCATTAAAGTGGCACTATGTTTTAAAAAATTCTTGAAAAAGTCAAGGTTTTAAAAAAAAATTTTCATGAAAACCATTTTTAATTATTATTTCTTTAATTCTCTTAGCTAGAAATTTAGGAAGAGATAGTTTCAGAAGAAAAAAAATTTCCGGGTCATACTGACCCAGTGTGACTGTCTAGGGTTAATATTCTACAAAATATACAAGAATGTTCCAGAATCTTCTAAAATTGTCTAAAATCTTCTATAAACTCCTCAAGAATATTCTGAAATGTACCTAAATTTTTGAACGTTCAGATGAACAATTTTTTTCTGAAATCAAATTTATCTGAAAATTTCGTTCAATTGACAAAATAAAAAGAAATATTTTTTGTATTTAATTTTATTTAAAAGAAATATTAAACCTTCTTTATCATTACACTAGTTTCTATATTAATGAATCAATATTTTAGAAGAAATTTGAGTTTTGAAATGAAATGTAACAACAAATTTTAGCACGTTCAGAACTTTTAAGCACATTATTCTGAAGTGCATTCGAATTTATAGAATTCTGCAGAATCCTTTAGAACTCTCTCAAGTCTACAGAAAAGTCTCTAATAATCTAATAATCTATTTATTTAATAATTAAAGATCTAATAATCTTCTAGACTGTTTTCAGAATCTTTCTAAAATTCTGTAGATTTTTTAAAAGGCTTTAAAAAATGTCTGGAAGAGACTAAAAGCTTTTAGAACATTATGAAAGATTTTTGGAAGAATTGGGAAGTCTCTTTGAAAGCTTCTAAAACACTCAAAAATCTAGATTGTAAAGAATTTTTTGAGATTTCGAAAGATGTAATGAATCTACAAATAACTTATGAAAAATAAAAATATTCTAAAATATTTTAAATATTTGTTGAAAACTCCAGAAGTCATGAAGGATTTTCGAAAATTTAAGAGGATTCCAAAGATTCGGAAAGTTTAGAAATTTGAGGAATGTTTTATTAGATTCAGGAATTATTTTATTAGAAACAGGAATCTAAGATTTCTGACAATTTTTTTTAAGATTCTGAAGAATTTCAGCTTCCTTCGTATTTTTAAAAGAAAAAACTTCCCTCCTTTTTATTTTTAATCTCCTTTCTTGAAAAAGAAATCCCCTAGTTTCTTGAAAAAGAAACCCCCCTATTATAAATCCCCCTGAAATTGAACCACTGCTAAACCATTGTGATCCCGGAATTATATAATTATAACGGCAGAGAACGGTCAGGGAAAATGAAAAATTGGAAAATTAAAAACCTAGATTGTAAAGAATTTTTTAGGATTTCGAAAAATGTGATGAATCTACAAGTGGTTTATGGAAAATAAAAATATTTTAAAAGATTTTAAAAGTTTGTTGAAAATTCAAGAAGTCATGAAGGATTTTCGAAAATTCAAAAGGATTCCAAAGATTCGGAAAGGTTAGAAATTTGAGGAGTGTTTTATTAGATTCAGGAATTATTTTATTAGAAACAGGAATCTAAGATTTCTGACAATTTTTTTTAAGATTTTGAAGAATTTCAGCTTCCTTCGTATTTTTAAAAGAAAAAACTTCCCTCCTTTTTATTTTTAATCCCCTTTCTTAAAAAAGAAATCCCCTATTTTCCCTAAAATTGAACCACTGCTAAATCATTGTGATCCCGGAATTATATAATTATAACGGCAGATAACGTTCAGAGAAAATGAAAAATTGGTCAGGAAAAAGTCAGGGAATTTTGTAGCAACCCGGAATGAAATCAAAAGAAGTTTATTAATTGCTTTAGTAAGATTCTTTAGTAGAAAACTATTGATTCAATTAGTAATCCTTACTAATTAGTTTAGTTAGGTTACTAAATGAATTTGTAGTCTTTTACTGTAAAATAGTAATTTTTTATTAAAGATTAGTAAAAATGCTTACTAAAGCAATTGATAAACGACTTAGTAGAAAACTCCTAATTCTTCTTCTAGAATATTTCCTTAAAAAATAGTTTTTGGAGCTTATAAATGCAGTTAACTAAACTCAAGAATATCATAAATCGCATAATAAACATTTTATACGGTTCATTTATAATTGTGTAAATTATTTCTATCGTACAGGTTCAAGAAAAAAATACTTTTCCCTGAAAGTTTATAGAAATAATTAAAAAATGATTACTGAAAAAATTTATTTTTTACCTGAAGAACCTGGAAAAGTCCTAGATTTTTTTAAAGAAGAAATGCTAAACACCCTGATTCAATACTCATCGGATTTTCTATTTCTGCGTGTGCGGCAAATGTAATCGGATCGCGTTTACGTGGGCAAGAGCGATGGATCGAGATTGGATTGGGAAATCATACATATAAGCCCTAACGAGTGGTTTCCACTCTGAATCATTGAAAATGTAGCAAACCGTTGCGTTGGTGGCTGCACGCGTGAATCATCCTGTCATCTCCGTTTTTCGTGCAGTCGACTCCTGCGGCGATAGAAACTGCACCGATTGCAACGGTTGCTTCGAGTTCTTCTTACTCGTGCACATTCCCACGGTAGACCGATGTCGCAATCGCAACAATGCAGAAATTGCGCTGGCGTCGATCGAATGGCAATTACCGGTAACCTCCGCAAGGGAAGAGGTCTCTTGCGTCCTCGAAAACGGTCGGCGATCCTTTTGCGAAAACCTATCTTAAACGACAAAAACACCTACGACCTTGCTCCCTAGAGACAGACGTAATTTTAAGTTTTACTTCAAGTGAGTCCTTTTTCTCCTCAAAAGAAATAAAAAATTGTTTCTCAAAGTTCCATGGTTCGGAGGTATTAATCCTTTTCATAAAACGATATCCGATGGGACGAGTGAGAAAAGAAATTGGAAATACATGTCCTAAAGAAAAAAGTTAACACAAATTTTTAATTTCTAATTAATTTCTTTTTCTTTTCTTTCTCATCTTTTGTCTTTTTTTCTTTCTTAATTCCTTGCTGCGACTTTCTATCTTTCTATCTTTCCCTTTTTCTTTCTTTACTATACTTTTTTCTCATCTTTCATCTCTTTTGTTTGATACTACAACTTTTATATTTAGTTTACTTTATATTTAGTTCCTTTTTCATATGTAATAAAGGGCGTTGCCCGTTGAATGTTTAAATAAATAAATAAATAAATCTTCTTTATCCTTTTATTTACTCTTCTTTACTCCATCTATTCTGATGTCTGTAAATTATGTCCAGTTTATAATAATAATAATAATAAATATATATATATATAATATAATAATAATATAATAATATAATAAATAAAATTAATATAATAATCAAAAGATTTTTAAATATTTATCAATCTTTGTATAAATAAAATGACGTATTTAACCCTTTCATGGTCGACTTTTTTGCAATGATTTGACATGCTCGAGACATGGTAAATCTAAATTTATAGGTACTCAATGTATAAAAAAAATCTTTAAAGAATTTTTCTATCCTTATAAACCACCCCCAAATGAAAAAACCACCCTTTATGTATAAAAAATTGTACGACCATTGTGAATTTTACGACTCTTATAAACCAACCCCAGATGAAAAAACCACCCTATGTGTATCAAAAATTGCACGACTCTTGTAAATTTATACAGCGCTAAATTGAAAAATGAGTTTTTCAGAGCATTTATATTGCCAGAAACTTACCGATCACTACTACCCTTATAAACCACCCCTAAATTGAGAAAAATGACCCTTAAAATCTAAAAAATGAAAATAAAATTTCCAGTCATTTTATTATGAAGTGAATTGAAGAACATATACTCCAGAACATGTAAATATATTTTTTTAAACTTTGAAACCATTATAACTCTTAGGAACCTCCCTTAATTTAGAAAAATGACCCCTAAAGACTAAGAAATTAAAATACAATTTCCAGTTATTTGATCATGAAGTGAATTGAAGAACATATAGTCCAGAACATGTAAATATATTTTTTTAAACTTTGAAACAATTATAACCCTTATAAACCACCTCTGGATTTAAAAAATCGATTCTGGAAAATTTAAAACTATAATGTAATTTTTTTTATTTTCTCCTTCTCTAAATTGAAGAATGAGTACTTCGGTAGATACAGATATGTTTTAAAATACTTACCAATAATTACTGCTCTGATGAACTACCCCTAAATTTAGAAAAATGGCCCCTGAAATTTTAAAAATTAGAATACAATTTCCAGGTACTTGATCATGAAGTGAATTAAATAACACATACTCCAGAACATGCAAATATTTTATAAACAACTTTGAAACAATTACAACCCTTATAACCATTCAACCCTTGAATCGAGGGGTTGAAAACTCGACCGATCGGGTGTACACCTATCTCTGACTTCAAGATACTCAGGATATTTCAATGATTTCAGACGATTTCACTGACTTCAGGAGATTTCAAGTGACTTCAGGAGAATTTAAGTGACTTCAAATGAATTCAGGTGATTTCAAGTGGCTTCATGTGAATTTACGTGTCTTCATGTGAATTCACGTGTTTTCATGTGAATTCAAAAGACTTCAGATATTTCAGGAGATCTCAAGAGAATTCAAGTGATTTCACGTGAGAATTCATGTGACTTTAAGTGAATTCAAGTGAGTTTACATGAATTCAAATTACTTCAGATATTTCAGGAAATTTCAGGCGAATTCAAGTGACTTCACGTGAATTCACGTGACTTCAAGTAAATTCACATGAATTCAAATGACTTCAGATATTTCAGAATATTTCAAGTGGCTTCAAGAGAATTCAAGTGACTTCAAATGAATTCAAGTGATTTCAATTGACTTCATGTAAATTCACGTGATTTCATGTGAATTTAAATGACTTCAGATATTTCAGGAGATTTCAGGAGAATTCAAGTAACTTTAAATGAATTCAAGTGAATTCACGTGACTTCAAGTAAATTCACATGAATTCAAATGACTTTAGATATTTCAGGAGATTTCAAGTGGCTTCAAGAGAATTCAAGTGACTTCAAATGAATTCAAGTGATTTCAATTGACTTCATGTAAATTCACGTGATTTCATGTGAATTTAAATGACTTCAGATATTTCAGGAGATTTCAGGAGAATTCAAGTAACTTTAAATGAATTCAAGTGAATTCACGTGACTTCAAGTAAATTCACATGAATTCAAATGACTTCAGATATTTCAGGAGATTTCAAGTGACTTCAAGAGAATTCAACTAACTTAAAATGAATTCAGATGATTTCAAATGGCTTTATGTTAATTCACGTGACTTTTTGTGAATTCACGTGATTTCATGTGAATTCATGTGACTTTAGTAATTTCAGGAGATTTTAAGTGACTTCAAGTGAATTCAAGTGACTTTAAGTGAATTCACGTGACTTTCAGATATTTTAAAAGAGATTTCAAAGGAGATTTCAAAGAATTCAAGTGACTTTGAATTAATTCAAGTGACTTCAAGTAGATTCACGTGACTTCATGTGAATTTACGTGACTTTAGTAATTTGAGGAGATTTTAAGTGACTTCAGGTGAATTCAAGTGACTTTAAGTGAATTCACGTGACTTTCAGATATTTCAAAAGAGATTTCAAAGGAGATTTCCAAGAATTCAAGTGACTTTAAATGAATTCAAGTGATTTCAAGTAGATTCACGTGACTTCATGTGAATTTACGTGACTTTAGTAATTTGAGGAGATTTTAAGTGACTTCAGGTGAATTCAAGTGACTTTAAGTGAATTCACGTGACTCCAAGTAAATTCACGTGACTTCAAGTGAATTCACATGAATTCAAATGACATCAGATATTTCAGGAGATTTCAAGAGAATTCCAGTGACTTCAACTGAATTCAAGTGGCTTCAAGTGAATTCAAATGACTTCATGTGACTTCAGATATTTCAGGACACTTCAGATATTTCAGGAGAATTCAGGAGGTTTCATTAAAAGTGTACACCTGACTTCACGAGTTGTCAACCCCTCGCACAATGGGAAAAAAGCCCTTTTTGGGGACAAAAATCAGCCGACTCCTCAAATCTCAACAGATCAGAGCTTTTTTTTAAATACTCATAAAGGATCGTACTTTAACGTAGAAGTGTACGTTTTTTGAATTTGTTATTTAATAATTTGTTATTTAACTTGAAAATTGCAATTGATTATATTTGCGATATTTACTTAGCTCCATTCATTGATATTTGTGAAAAAATGTATAGAATTAGTAAATTTACTTTTGTTGAATAAAAATGTAACTTGTGGATAAATATCCTGTATTTTTTTAAAATTTATAAACAAATTAATGCATATAACTGTTAACTGCTGCATTTTCGGAATTCGAATGTATTACTTACATAGATTTTGTTATAAAAATGTAAAAAATCAATTTTTAATTGCAAACAAACACTAAACAACATTAATAGTTAATAGTTGAAACAATTTTTACAAACAAATTCACTTATTTGGCATATCTATGCATCGAAAATTTTTCTTTTCTGTGTAATCATTTATTTTCATGTCAAGAACAAGAATGGTATACATTAGAGTTCCATGAAACAATATTTTTCATTGTTATAAACAAGTTTCATAAACAAATTCACTTTTTTGGCATTTATATGCATAGAAAATTGGTTTTTTCTGTGGAATCATTCATTTTCATGTGAAGAACAAGAATGATACATATTAGAGTTCCATGAAACAACATTTGTCATTGTTATAAACAATTTTTATAAACAAATTGACTTTTTTGGAATTTATATGCATAGAAAAATTGTCTTTTCTGCGGAATCATTTATTTTCATTTAAAGAATATAACTTGTGCACAACTGACTTCCATCCAACAACTTTTATCATTGCTATAAACAATTTATACAAACAAATTCACTTATTTACTGTAATTGTCTATATTGATATCAGAACTTATTCCATGGCAATATTCCAGCTTCTCTACCAAACGTCAAAATTGCAGTCATGAAAAAGGTTTTTTTTTGGCAATATAACCAATATAACCAATGGAAGTGACACTATAATAAGTTAATTTGTTTGTAAAAATTGTTTATAACCATGATAAATTTTTTTGGACGGAAGTCAGTTGTGCACAAGTTCTATTCTTTAGATGGAAAGAAATTATTCCGTAGAAAAGACAAATTTTCTTTGCATATAAATGCCAAAAAAGTGAATTTGTTTATAAAACTTGTTTATAACAATGACAAATGTTGTTTCATGGAACTCTAATGTGTACCATTCTTGTTCTTTATATCAAAATGAATGATTCCACAGAAAAGAAAAATTTTCGATGCATAGATATGCCAAATAAGTGAATTTGTTTATAAAAATTGTTTATAACAATGGCAAATGTTGTTTCATGGAACTCTAATGTGTACATTTCTTGTCCTTTACATGAAAATAAATGATTACACAGAAAAGAAAAATTTTCTATGCGTAGATATGCCAAATAAGTGAATTTATTTATAAAAATTGTTTAAACTATTAACTATTATTATGTGGTGCTTGTTCGCAATAAAAAATTGATGCTTTACATTTTTATAACAAAATCTATGTAAGTAATGCATTCGAATTCCGAAAATGCAGCAGTTAACAATTATATGCATTAATTTGTTTATAACAATTAACAAAATGCAGGATAATTATAAGTTATATTTTAAGTGTAAGATAAGTTACATTTTTATTCAACAAAAGTAAATTTACTAATTCTATACCTTTTTGTAGAAATATCAATGAATGGGGCTAAGTAAATATCGCAAATATAACCAATTGCAATTTTTAAGTTAAATAACAAATTATTAAATAACAAATTCAAAAAACGTGCACCTCTACGTTAAAGTACGATTCTTCATTAGTATTTCAAAACAGAAAGCTCTGATCCGTTGAGATTTGAGGAGTCGGCTGATTTTTGTTCCAAAAAAGTGCTTTTTTCCCACTGTGTGGCTGTTAAAGGGTTAAAAGGGTGGCGATAATATTACAACAGTAATTGCTTTACAAAAATGTAGACCCAGGTGGAAAAATTATGCATAATCTACGCAAAATGAAGTATGGGTCACTCACTATGCCAAAAATTATGCATAAATTATCCATATACAATAAATCTCAAAGTATCAAAATGTTGGAAACAGTTGACAACTAGTTGTCATTTGTTTGCAACATTTTATGCACAATTTATGCATAATTTTTTGCATAGTGACTACCCAAAGTTCATTATGCACAGATTATGCATAATTTTTTTACCTGGGAGATATAAAACCACCGAATAAATTGTTTATTCTTGTGAAAAATTACCCCTGATTTTCATAAGATCTTATTTTAAAAAATATTTAGGCGTCGCACACGGTCCCTTTATCCCAAAAAAACTTATTTCATTTCAATAATCGCTGTTTTTAGATTTTGTTTTCTGGCACGCATATGTTTTTCTCATCAGCAAAATAAAGAATCCCTAAATCTCCACGATTTCAAAAATAAAATTTAGATGTTGCGCAACGTAATTTTCTTCAAAATAAACGTGTGGATTCTATGCAATTTTTTGACTTTTCTATCAATCTCCAAATTCCTATCATAAATTTGTAATATCTTGTACTTTGTAATAATTTGTACAGAACTAAAGAAATACAGAAAATTCAATGACAAAAAACTCCCAAAAATCCAAAAATTGTGAAGAAAACCTGATTCGCAACCTCTCAATATTATTTTTAAAATCCCGGAAAATTAGGTATTCTTTCTGTTACTGAAGAACAACAAATCTATAAACAGCGTTTATTTACTAAAAGGAATAATTTGTATGGATGCTGCTTTAAAAAAAGACTTTTTTTAACCGCGCTAATATTTACATATTTATTTAAAAGATCCAATCAAAAAACGAGCAAACAATGATCGAATGTACTTTGGATACAAAAGCACCCCATCTACTTAAAGATGCATCCGATAAATTAAATATCGACACAGCGCATTATCTTATTCAGCCGCGGTACGGTGAATATGTACACAGGGCGCGCATTCGCAATGACGGCCATTAGCTGTAATTATCCAAAGAAAAAATGATCCAGGTACACGGCGCGCACCGGCACATCAGGGACGCGTGGGTGTTCCGCGGCGACCCTATGGTGCCCCAACAATCGGGCGTCGTCTGTGTTAATTTATTTAAATTACAGCGCAAATACCATTTGGCCAACCGAGCGATTCGCCATTGTCATGGATTTTCTTATTTATCGGCTTACCGGGCCTATGTGTACATTACTGTGGATATTTCACCCACGACAAGAACGCGAAACTCGAATGGCACGTGTATCGTCTCCTGATCTTATGACCTGTCCTCAGAAAAATCCACTCTTCAAAACAAAAAGGAAATAAAAAATAAGACTGAAAAAAAAATTTAATGAAATTATCCTCCATTGCAGGACTACTTTTCTGTTTATTCTTATTCTCTGATCCTTGCAATGCATTAAATATTACTACAAGCAATAGGAAAAGCCCTTTTCTACGTGGGCAATTGTCTGTAACCTTTAGATTTGATATCCTAGTTATTTATTCATGCCGGAGGATAAGATTAGGAAAAATAAGCTATGAGATACATTTACTTGTGACGACAACTAAGTCGAACAATATTTTTTGGGCATAAAATTATAATGCAGGCGGTAAATTCGCCGTTGATACATGCGAAATGTCATTTTAGCAGAGTGTCCGTTTTACATTTTTAAACATTTTTACATTTTTACATTTTTAAAATCTGTCATCTTTATATTTTATAATATGTATAAAAATCTGATAATCGCGTGTTTTGTTTAAAACTTATTCTAGAATCTAATGAAATTTATAAAATTACGGAGAATATATAAAAAAATTGTAATTGGTTCGTAAACTTTGTTCTAATATTTAAGTGTCGCTAGTGTAACGGTAAGATTTTCTACTTCGACACTGCCAAAAACGTTTGTAATTCATAATATTAGCAAAGTTATTTCTTCATGTAAATTGGAAAGTGTGTTCGTACAAATAAAATTTCGCTGGTGTAACGGGCAAGGCTTCTTACAAAATTAGTTTAAATTAATCAAATAATTTTAGATATCTCGTTTTCAATTATATGAATGTACATGATGATGAGTCAGTCTCGACCTTGTATGTAATTAATTGACCAATGTTAATTATAGGTATGTTTTATTGATTTTTAAATAAAGTGAACTTTTTCAAATGTTTTTAATCTGTTTTTAAAATTTGTCATACCAATGAAATGCTTTTATGTAATTAATTAATTAATTGTCTTTCTGACTTCAAACATTGAACTAGTTTTATAGGTATGTTTCTTTATTTTTAAACAAGTGGACTTTTTCGAATGTTTTTAATCTGTTGTTAAAATTTGTCGTACCAATGAAATGCTCATCATATTAGAGTATTAATTAATCATCATATTAGAGATTAATTAATTAATTGTCTTTCTGACTTCAAACATTATACATAGGATGATTGAACTAGTTTTATAGGTATTTTTTCTTGATTTTTAAATAAGTGGACTTTTTCAAATGTTTTTAATCTGTTGTTAAAATTTGTCGTACCAATGAAATGCTCATCATATTAGAGTAATTTCTTTTATTTATAAACCTCATTTATTTGATTACTCAAAATTGTCACTTAACCAAACATTCTTTACTTTAATTATATACTTTACCTTTTTTGTATGTTAAACTATTTGTTTGTTTTTTCAGAATTTGACTATAATAAAATATTTATTGAAGAGGGTCCAAAGTCAGGACTGAAACGTTTAATATTTTTGTCTTTAATTTAAATTACCTTTCTAATCGAAGACTGATCAAGGATCTGATATGAATATACTTACAAATGTTAACCAAAAAATTCTGCGTACTTAAGTATTATTATCTATCATTTAAAAATTGTCGCTCGTGTAACGGTCGCTGGTGCAACAAAATCAGAAAATGAAATGTGTGAAATTTGCCTTTTGTGAAGAATATTTAAAGTTTATTAATCAATTTATCAATGATTCGATTTTTGTAAACTGTCATTCTGACATTCAGAATATAAAAATATAATTAAGGAAATGCAAATGGATAATCAAGCTAAGGATTTAAAACTGGAGAAAGATAAGAAGAGGTTATCGTAAACGAGAAAAGAAAAAAGTGCCAAAAGAGAGCTAGAAAATGCAAGATTTTCTTATTTTCGTGAGATGGACGTAGAAACATAAGCCGAAATGTACACATTAATGTTAACATTTTAAATAAAGCTACAACTATAATTAAATTATTATTTATATTTTATATTATTATTTATATTTATATTATTATTATTATTTATATTTTATATTATTATTATTTAACTGTGTATAGGGTTATTCAAAAGTTCAAAAAAAATACTCTTTCTACTGTTTTACTTGTATCAAAAATAAAGTGATTAACTTTAAATATACACATTTTTAAAAACACATAAATAGCCGGTGCATTCAAGTAAACAGATGTACACGAGTAATAATATACTTCTGATCGTCTTAAAATGTAATATACAAAAAATCATACGTGTCACTTACGATTTATTTTTTAAAATTTCTTATATTGAAATATTAAGGTTCTGAACAATTGCCCACGACCAAAAATTTTTTTTTTCATGATTTTTAGCAGATTTTTAAAACGGTATTGAATTGCTGGAAAAAAATCCCAGTCAATTCCAGGTCATCAAAATTTTTCCTTGTCATTAAAAAAATATTTTCAGATGAATAACAGTTAATACAATGACTTTTCTTATTTTCTTAATCGATTTTAGACAATTCTTTAAACAAACTTGGATTTTATTACATTTTTTATTCTCATTAAAACTTTTAAAAAAAGAGAAAAATACTTTTTAAAAAATCTTCAAAGAAATTGTTATCCTGAATGTGAGTTTTTTTTCTGAATGAAAGTTCAAGAATTTAAGAAATTAGTTTAGGATTTTTTATCATTTATTTTATTGAATATAAATAAAAAACTGGAAAAAAGGTTTAATGAAATTATCATCCATTGCAGGACGACTTTTTGTTTAATCTTATTCTCTGATCATTCAAATGCATTAAATATTACATCAAGATGAATAAGCAATAGAAAAAACCTTTTTCTACGTACAAAAATAGGTTTTTTTCATGCTTTTTAGCAGATTTTTAAAACGATATTGAATTGCTGAAAAAAATTTCGGTCAATTCCAGGTCATCAAACATTTTTCTTTTTCATTAAAAAAATATTTTCAGATGAATAACAGTTAATACGATGACTTTTCTTATTTTCTTAATCGATTTTAGACAATTCTTTAAACAAACTTGGATTTTATTACATTTTTTATTCTCATTGAAACTATAAAAAAATTGAGAAAAATACTTTGAAAAAATCTTCAGAGAAAAATTGTTATCCTGAATGTGAGTTTTTCTTTTTTAAAAAAAGTTCAAGAATTTAAGAAAATAGTTTAAGATTTTTTATAATTTTTTATTAAATATAAAAAATAAAAGTCAAAAAAAGTTTAATGAAATTATCCTCCATTGCAGGACTATTTTTCTGTTTAATCTTATTCTCTGATCATTCAAATGCATTAAATATTACATCAAGATGAATAAGCAATAGGAAAATCCTTTTTTAAAGTACAAAAATAGGTTTTTTTCATGCTTTTTAGCAGATTTTTAAAACGATATTGAATTGCTGAAAAAAATTTCGGTCAATTCCAGGTCATCAAACATTTTTCCTGATCATTAAAAAAACAGTTTCAGAAGAATAACAGTTAATACAATAACTTTTCTTATTTCCTTAATCGATATAAGACAATTCTTTAAACAAAAATGGATTTAGTTACATTTTTTATTCATATTGAAAAAAAATACGTTGAAAAAATCTTCAGAGAAAAATTGTTATCCTGAATGTGAGTTCTTTTTTATAAATAAAAGTTCAAGAATTTGAAAAAATAATTTAAGATTTTTTATCATTTTTTTATTAAATATAAAAAATAAAACTGAAAAAAAGTTTAATGAAATTATCCTCCATTTCAGGACTACTTTCCTGTTTAATCTTATTTTCTGTTTATTGAAATGTATTAAATATTACATCAAGATGAATAATCAATAGGAAAAATCTTTTTCTACGTACAAACATAGGTTTTTTTCATGATTTTTATCAGATTTTTAAAACGGTATTGAATTGCTGGAAAAAAAATCCCGGTCAATTTCAGGTAATCAAAAATTTTTCCTGGTCATTAAAAAAAATAGTTTCAGATGAATAACAGTTAATACAATGACTTTTCTTATTTCCTTAATCGATATAAGACAATTCTTTAAACAAAAATGGATTTTAAATAATTTTTTATTCACATTAAAACTTGTATTAAGTAAATTGAAAAAAATATTTATAAAAAAATCTTCAGAGAAGAATTGTTATCTTGAATGAGAGTTCTTTTTTCTAAATAAAAGTTTAAGAATTTGAGAAAAATAGTTTAAGATTTTTCATCATTTTTTTATTAAATATTTTGAACAGGATCATAAGTTTTAAATCTTATGTAAGCACATTATGCGTTTAATCATTAAAAACGTTAAAAGTTTAAGAATTTGAGAAAAATAGTTTAAGATTTTTCATCATTTTTTATTAAATATTTTGAACAGGACCATAAGCTTTTAGCCTTATGTAAGCACCTTATGTGTTTAATCATTAAAAACGTTTTAATTTTAAAAATCGGAAAAAACTGTCAACAAAAAAATTCCCTGTCATTTCCCGGATCATAAAAAATTCTCGATCATTTCCCAGTTTCCCGGTTCAGCAGCCACCCTGTAATAATTAATTAATGTAAAATAATTAAGTTGCAACGACATATTTTAATGAATGCATATTAGCTACTTAACTATAAAATATTTTAAAAAACGTTTTCTCTTAACGAATAATAACAAATTCTTTCAATTAAAACTTCTAAAGTATTCTTTCAATAATCAGAAGATATAATATTGTTCAACAGTTTCTCTTTGAAAAGTCTCATCGAGTCCCCCAACTATGTCAGTCTTTAATGACCGTTGAAGAAAACGTTACTGAAAGTAATTAATATTCTGCACCCAGTTCCAACGTACTATGAGAGTGCGAAAAACGAGAAAAGAAAAGAAAGATGTTGAAGTCATTAACCCATCCCTTATTCCCAGGCTACCAGAGTTGGCAAAAAATACAAGAATACCAGCTGTTCGATCACTTAGTGAAATATAATATTAAGTTTAGCTTCCAATCTTCAAAAATCATCAAATTTTGTTCAGAAAATTAAAAAAAGCTTTAACCTAATAATAGAATTTGTAGCAATTGAATAAAAATTATTATTTTAATTACTGGCCTTAAACCAACTATTTAGTGACATCATTTTGCTATCGTCTGATAAACAAATCTGACCCTTGGCAATTACCACAGAGTCAGAAATAAATTCCATTCAAGTAGAAAAATTAAATACAAATGTTATTAAATCAAAAAAGCTAAACCTATTGGAAAAAGATTCTTTTTCAGTTTACGACTATTTTTTATCGAATTACTTCATTCTGGCGATCGTGATAACTGAAAAAAGCAATTTTCTTATTTGTTCCCAATATTTTATGGGATAAAAGTTCAGCAAAGTGCCGAGTAGAATTATGTTTCATTGTTAGGAGAATTTACATAATAATAAACCCGTCCAACGAGGAACGGTAATGTCTCGCATTATGGCTGCTTTATTATCGATTGTATCTGCATTTTCCGATAGCGAGATGAGAAAAAGAGTCAATAATTCTTCACAAGAAAGAAAAGTTTCGTTGAGAACATTATAAGTCAGCTTTATTTTACAAAATATATCACACTAGACTAAAATTACATATACACACTGCTATACAAAACTTAAAAAGACTGTAAGCTCGATTTTCTTTCATAAATACATAACATTTCGTCGTAGACGATGCAATCTTCGTTTTATCATTTTATGTTTTCAGAAAAAATGCACCGTCTCGATAAGATTACGACACGATTTTAATTAATTACATTAATTACAATAAAGACTGCAAAAGTCTCCTGAATTCCCCTCGCGAGCTGAGGAAATTATTTCAGGAACGTTTGCATATATCTTTTGTTGTTAAAATTATTCCTCTTCTGGGCTGAAATTCATTGAGCACCAAGTATCTTCTAACACTTTGAGCATCAGTAATTATTCCAATTTAATTATAAAATTAGAACCCCAATTATTTTTCCTAGAATTAGAATTCAATATTCTCCATAGTCAAACAAGTTTTTAGTATCGATAATAATTTCATCAATTAGAAGAATCTTATGAATAAAAGTAGAGTTTCTATACAATGCCTAATATCTTCATTTCACAAGATTTACGACTTCTTGATTATTTCGTAACTATTTAACCCTTATCAGTATTTTTCGTAAGCCCTTCCCATTTTGGCAATTGTGAAGTTCACAGAATCGATTTTCCTAAATTACTTTTAATGTTCCTAAAATATAGAAAAATTTATTTAAATTACAATTAAAGTGGCTCGACTGTATCCTTCCATATCTTGAGTTTCAGATTTCTTCAAGATTTTTCTTTTTCTTCGAATATTTTTTTTTCTTTGATCACACCGTGGCAAGCACTTTCGCAGTATCGCTTCAGTTGAGTAATGAAAAATGGAAATATCACTTATCTGTGGATAAAAAAAAAATCTGACGCAACCAATGAGACACGAACTATGACAGTTGCATGGCTGTACACTAAATTAAATAAATTTCAAATCCATATCACTTTCACTTAAGAGAAGAACGATCTCGTTCCATTTCCCACGAAGGTCTGTAACTGCTTAGCTGCACCCTGCACAATAATGACAAATAATTATATCTATTAAATATTATGTTGGAATTGATAATTGAAAAAGTAAATATTTTAGAAATCATTAACTAATTTAAATTTAAATTTAATTTAATTAGTGTACCATGATGGCACCACCGAGGAATTGACTGAAAGCTCTGGTAACACCAATGGCAGCATTTACAACTTGACTTCGAACTGTGTCTCCACCATCATTCGAATTAGATTCTCCTCTGAAAGTATCAGAAGAACCTCCAGATCCTCCAAAATTAAATCCACCAAATAATGGAGGTGGATATGTCGAACTAGGTGTCCACGTTGGAGCTGCTGGCCTTGGTCTCGTAGTTGTTCTTCTGGTTGTGGTTGTTGACGTCGTTGTTGACCTTGATTCTGGATTTTTCTCAAGGCCCTGAGGAAAAATAATAATTTTACGAATTTTAAATAGATATTATTTTAAAATTAGAGACTTGGCTGATTTGTCCATACGAAACACTTTGATATAAAAATTTCCTCCAACGTTTCATCCCCAATTTTGGGGATCTGCTCAGAGAACATGTATCTTTAATCATTATTTCATAATTCCAGATGCTGGAATTACGAAAAGATAATATTTAGTTTTTTTTTTATTTTAGTGGACTTACAGCTAACAGGAGTTGCTCTCTGAGCTGATTAGCTGGGGTTGAAGGCTCAATGCCCTCAGCTTTGAGCAAAGCTGCCAACAATGCAGCATCGTTACTACCATTTTCTCTCTTGGAAGAAGCTGGCTGAACACTCGCCTGGCCACTCAAAATTGATCTCAAAAATGCTTCATCGTTTTTCGAAATTTTTCCCGTTGGAGAGGGAGACGATGATTCTAAACATCATTAATTAATTAATAATTATCCATTAGCAAATATCCAAATATCCATTATTAATTAATAATTAAAATTATTATATATCTAGTTTTACAATTAGAAACTGTAAAATTTTCAAATGTATTTAAAACAGTATTTAAACAGTATTTAAAAAATTCTCAAAACAGTATTTAAAAAATTCTCAAAACAGTATTTAACAAATTTTTTCAAGTAACACTCAACAAAAATGACTTATGTCCTCGTTGAATGCCACATATCATTTCCGAAGTACTTTTCAATGCTGAACACGACTCTGCCTTTCGTTTGTTGCTATCATGTCTAGTTTAATAGATATTTGCAATTAAAGCTGTTAATAAAAAATTGGTTAACAATTTTTTTAAGAGTGAAAATTTTTTTCCGCTCTCAACGCAGGTCATTTCGATGCGTTGTTTAACGCAGTTTGCGAATATCGTCTTACTCTAGCGATATATATATATATATAACGGTTTTTGAGATATTCTCAAAAAACTGAAAAAAGTGCTAAAAATGTACTGAAATTTCAATGCTCTGTAATTCAAGGCATATTTACTTTTTTTAATGAACAATAGATCGATTTGTTTGTTTTTTCATGAAGAATAATTATCTGAAAAAAATTATCCGGAAAAAATTTAAATTCGGATTATCCGTTTCTGAAATATCTTGAAAAATTCTTTTCAATTTCCGAAAACTTGTTCTAAATGCTGTACTGGGCATCAGATCTTCATTCACAATAATTTCACAATTATTTCACAATAATAATTATTTAAATAATTTTTATGAACAAATGCATACTTTAACCAAATTTTCAAGAATGGGCTTCATTTTTTTCTGCGCAATCAACTCGAAATGATTTTCCACATTCTCCTTGCTGACATATATTTCATAATGACAATCATTGCTACTTATATCAACAATTTTTATAAACAAATTCACATTTAAAACATTTTTTCATAGACTTCATTTTTTTGCGGAATAAACTCGAAATGTTTTTCCAAAGACACCTTGCTACCATCTTTTTCATAATGACAATAATTGCTTCTTATATCAACAATTTTTATAAACAAATGCACATTTAAACCATTTTTTCATGAGTAGGCCTAATTCTTTTTGGCATAAACTACAAATGTCTTTCCAGCGACTTCTTGCTATCATATGTCAATCTATCATCTATCAAATGTCAATTTTCTCCTTTTTTTCATAAATAGAATTCATTTTTTTGTGGAATCAACTCGAAACGTTTTGCCAAAGACTCCTTGCTACTATATTTCTAACAATAACAAAACCTGTTAATTATAATTAACAGTTTTTGTTACTACAAAACGTTTCTGTTGTTGCTCCTATATTTTTTACAATTACAAAAACTGGTAATTATAATTAATAATTTTTTAAATTGTAAAATATACAGTGCCAAGGAGTCTTTGGCAAAACATTTCGAAATGATTCCGCAAAAAAAATGAAGTCTATTTATGAAAAAAATGTGAAAATTGGCATTTGTTTATAAAAATCGTTTATATAATTAACCTCGTTATTAACAGTTTTTGTTACTTTGAAAAATATGATAGCAAGGAGCCTATGGAAAGATATTTGTAGTTCATGCCAAAAAATTAGGCCTACTCACGAAAATATGTTTTAAATGTGCATTTGTTTATAAAAATTGTTGACATATGCAGCAGTTATTATCATTATGAAAAATATGGTAGCAAGGAGTCTTTGGCAAAACATTTCGAGTTCATTCTGCAAAAAAATGAAATTTATTTATGAAAAAAGGTAAAAATGGGCATTCGTTTATAAAAATTGTTTGCATAATTAACAGGTTTTGTCACTATGAAAAATGTGATAACAAGGAGTCCCTCGAAAGACATTTCTAGTTCATTCCACAAAAAAATTAGGCCTATTCATGAAAAAATGGTCAAAATGTGCATTTGTTTATAAAAATTTGTTCACATAATTACTAATCTTCGTAATTATGAAAAATATAGTGGCAAGAAGTCTTTGGAAAAACATTTCGAGTTGATTCCGCAAAAAAAATGAAGTCTAGTTATGAAGAAAAAGGTAAAAATTGGCATTTGTTTATAAAAATCGTTTATCTAATTAACCTCGTTGTTAACTGTTTTTGTCACTTTAAAAAATATGATAGCAAGGAGCCCCTGGAAGGATATTTGTAGTTCATGCCAAAAAAAATTAGGCCTACTCACGAAAATATGTTTCAAATGTGCATTTGTTTATAAAAATTGTTGACATAAGCAGCACTTATTATTATTATGAAAAATATGGTAGCAAGGAGTTTTTGGCAAAACATTTCGAGTTGATTCCGCAAAGAATAAAGTCTATTTATGAAAAAAAGGTGAAAATTGGCATTTGTTTATAAAAATCGTTTATATAATTAACCTCGTAATTAACCGTTTTTTTCACTTTGAAAAATATGATAGCAAGGAGCCCCTGGAAAGATATTTGTAGTTCATGCCAAAAAAAATTAGGCCTATTCATGAAAAAATGGTTTAAATGTGCATTTGTTTAGAAAAATTTTTTATATACGTACCAGTTATTGTCATTATGAAAAATATAGTAGCAAGGAGTCTTTGTCAAAACATTTCGAGTTATTTCCACAAAAAATGAAGTCAATTTATGGAAAAAAGGTAAAAATGGGCATTTCTTTATAAAAATTGTTTACATAATTAACAGGTTTTGTGACTATGAAAAATATGATAGCAGGGAGTTCATGGAAAGTCATTTCTAGTTCCTTCCACAGAAAAAATTAGGCCTATTGATGAAAAAATGGTTAAAATGTGCATTTCTTCATAAAAATTGTTGACATAATTAACAATTTTTTTAATTATGAAAAATATTGCAGCAAGGAGACTATGACAAATCATTTCGAGGTGATTCCATAAAAAAATGAGTCAAATTATGAAGAAAAAGGTGAAAATTGGCATTTGTTTATAAAAATCGTTTATATAATTAACCTTGTTATTAACGGTGTTTGTCACTTTGAGAAATATGATAGCAAGGAGAAAGACATTTCTAGTTCCTTCCACAAAAAAAATTAGGCCTATTCATGAAAAAATGGTCAAGTTGTGCATTTGTTTATAAAAATTGTTTACATATTTAACAATTTTTGTAATTATGAAAAATACAGTAGCAAGGAGTCTTTGGCAAAACATTTCAAGTTGATTCCGCAAAAAAATGAAGTCTATATATGAAAAAAAAATGTATAAATTGGCATTCGTTTATAAAAATCATTTATATAATTAACCTCGTTATTAACAGTTTTTGTCACTTTAAAAAATATGATAGCAAGGAGTCCCTGGAAAGATATTTGTAGTTCATACAAAAAAAAATTAGGCCTACTTATGAAAATATGTTTTAAATGTGCATTTGTTTATAAAAATTGTTGACATAAGCAGCAGTTATTATCATTATGAAAAATATGGTAGCAAGGAGTCTTTGGCAAAACATTTCGAGTACATTCCGCAAAAAATGAAGTCTATTTATGAAAAAAAAGTTAAAAATGGGCAGTTGTTTATAAAAATTGTTCACATAATTAACAGGTTTTGTCACTATGAAAAATATGATAACAAGGAGTCCCTGGAAAGACATTTCTAGTTCATTCCACAATAAAAATTAGCACTATGCATGAAAGAATAGTCAAAATGTGCATTTGTTTATAAAAATTGTTCACATAATTACCAATTTTTGTATTTATGAAAAATATGTCAGCAAGGAGAATGTGGCAAATCATTTCAAGTTGATTGCGTAGCAAAAAATGAAGCCTTTTAATGAAAATTTGGTTAAAGAGTTCGTTTGTTTATAAAAATTATGTAAATAATTATTTTTGGAGTCTTATCCGTGACGATTTGATCAAAAAACATGTTCGCTCAAGCAAACGTCGATCATTTTAATATGAAGAAATGAAGTTCTGATGCCCAATACAGCATTTAGTACAAGTTTTCGGAAATTGAAAAGAAGGGTACACATTTTTCAAGATATTTCAGAAACGAATAATCAGAATTAAAATTTTGTCCAGATAATTATTCTTCATGAAAAAACAAACAAATCGACCTATTGTTTGTTTAAAAAAAAGTATGTATGTCCTGAATTACAGAGCGCGTAATTTCAATACATTTTTAGCCCTTTTTAAGTTTTTTGAGAATATCTCAAAAACCGTTAAAGATATCGCTAAAGTAAGACCATATTTGCAAACTGCGTTAAAAAACGCATCGAAATGACCCATGTTGAAGACGGAAAACATTTTCACTCTTAAAAAAAATTGTTAAACAATTTTTAATCAACATTTTTAATTGCAAATATCTATTAAACTAGACGTGATAGCAACAAACGAAATCCAGATTCGTTTTCACCATTGAAAAGTACTTCGGAAATGATATGTCGTATTCAGTGAGGACATAGGTCATTTTTGTTGATCAGCGTAATATGAACACTGTTAAATAAATATTCTCTTACCCATATCTTGGGCAGCATTTAAAAGTGCGATCAAGAACTTAGCATCTTGCTCTGGTGAAAAAGTGGAGCTCTGTGTTAGTTTTGAATTCTGGTCATTAACTCGAACAGCAGAGCTACTTGCAGCTTCTAAGTTTGCATTTGTCTTTTCCTTTGAAACCTGAACTTCAGGAGTCACTGGAATTTTATCTTGGATTGAAGAGGGTGCTTGAATATTCGAAACCACCCTCTCTGTAGTCTGCACTATCCTTTGTGTGGTCGAGACTGGTTTTACGGTTGTTGCTGGTCTCCTATTGGTCGTGACTGGCTTCCTATTTCTCACTGGAGTCGGGGTCGTTGTTGGGATTCCAAAAAAATTTTCTCCAAAAATTGCTCTCAGCAAATTTGCTCCAAATCCCAATCTGGGAGCTGGAGTTGTTGTGGTTCTAGGTCTGGATGGTTTTGCTGTTATTACAACTTGTCTTGTAGAGGTCGACATTTTAGGGGTAACCTTAACAGTTGTAGTACTAGTAGTTGTTCTAGGAGTTGTAGTTGTAGTCGTTGTAGTAGTTGTTGTCCTTGGAGTTGTCGTTGTAGTTGTGCTTGTAGTTGTAGTTGTAGTTGAGCTTGTAGTTGTACTCGGGGTTGAAGTAGTAGTACTTGGATGATTAAAAACTGGTCTTAAATTCGAGTTTGAATTTTTAAGAGGATTTTGAGTCGAAATAAGGATCTGATTTGCAGCTATACTATTCAAAAGTGTCTTCCAAGGATTCACAATCACAGAACCAGTTGAAGTTACAGGCTTCCAAGTAACAGGGGTCGATTTCTGGGTCGTGGAACTTGGGAAAAGGTCAATTACTATTGGATCAGATTCAGAATTGGGATTGGTTTCGATTAGTAAATTAGGAGAAGCATTCGATGGCTGTATTGCTTTAGGTGATCTGGTCGGTCCTACCTTTCCAAGAGCCAGAGACAATATCTGAAAGATGTTTCATTAAAATTATTATTTTATGTTATCAATATGTTATCAAAAATTATTATTTATTTTATCAATACCAACTGCTAAAATAATTCTTAATTATAAAATAAAATCAAAATATAATATTTAAAAGCAAAAAATAAATGTGGTTTTAATTAATTAGAAATACAGCTTCCAGTGATCGCTTTTCAAAGCACAAAGCATGATTATTTGTGTATCTGAATTAAAATATTTGTAGAGCAAAGTTTGCACGAGGAAGGTAAATACTCGATTAGTGTTTCACTTCAATTAATTTTAGCAATCTGGATGTGTACACTAGTCTATGTAAATTCATCTGATGCACCGTTTACTGGGTATTTGTTTTATAATTAATTACAAGCGAGAACCTGTCATCGAGATCGCCGGAGGCTTGATATAAGAACTATCGTTACAAAAGATTCTGATGAAGTCTGATGTCTGACGTCACTCTCATTACCGTGTTCAATGCCAATGGTGCATAAAATAACAATTGCGTTCACCAAGCGACCAATAATAAATCTATAATCGTTCACGATCACGCACAACTCTTGGAAAAATAGAAACAATGTTCTACAAAAAAACAGTGTGAAAAAGAAAAAAATTAGTTGCCATCTTTAAAAATGCAGAGAAAAAACATGTCTTTGATGACTTCGTTAAAAAATCTCAATTTATAATAAGATTGTAAAGTTAATACACAACACAACAAAATTGTCCATCAGAATTTGATTGACAATTTATTGTGAATCAAATACATAATTATTATCTGTAATAATTATGTATTTGTATTTTACATAATTATTATTTGTAATAATTATGTATTTGTATTTTACATAATTATTATTTGCAATAATTATGTATTTGTATTTTACATAATTATTATTTGTAATAATTATGTATTTGTATTTTACATAATTATTATTTGTAATAATTATGTATTTGTATTTTACATAATTATTATTTGTAATAATTATGTATTTGTATTTTAAATAATTATTATTTGTAATAATTATGTATTTGTATTTTAAATAATTATTATTTGTAATAATTATGTATTCGTATTTTAAATAATTATTATTTTTAATAATTATGTATTTGTATTTTACATAATTATTATTCGTAATAATTATGTATTTGTAAATATTATGTAACAATTTTGTGTAATAGTTTGAAAATAATCAGTGATAAAATATTCAAAAGGTCCATTATTTGGAAAAAGTAAAGAGACCTGGAGGTCGTTTAAAACATCTGCATTGATTTAATTCCAGGCAGTACTTTTCTTTGTCATTGCGAAGGACGAAAGATAATTAGCATAGCTATTATTTATGACTAGATCAACCTTTCTTCTTGACGTATATGAATCAGATATTAAGAGTTGTGATAAAGTGAACTGATAGTCATCCAGGAAGGATCTCAAGGCTTTAACTTGTCCCCCAGCCTAAAATTTTATTACGCAAGTTTCTTATGACATGAATAAAAATTTTATGTCCTTTTTTAACTGGTTAACTTTTTTTCGTTGGATCAGTTTCAATCATGTCATAAAAATCTTTTAATAGATTATGTAATTATTTCACAATTAGTTTCAGTTTGCGAATTCTAATTCGTCATTTAATAAGCTATCGATTATGAGAAATATCGATTAGGAGAAAAAAAGAGGCAAGGTCTCTAAACCAGAGATGAAAAGAGATCAAATAATATACTGGCCTGGATAAAAAAAACGTATATTTTAATTGTCATTTTGGCCACTGGCATTAATAATCAATGCTAATATTTTCTGGAACGAAAGTAATGTCAAGCAAGGCACAATTCTAGTGAGAATATTTCGCAATACCTAAATTTAAATTAACTTTCTTTTTTTATCTTAAGAGTCAGCAGTTATTTCAATCATTTTCAATCCTTTTTTTCATTTTACAAGACAAAAATACCTTAAGACTTTGTTATCAATCGATCGTGAAATGGCCTGTATGCTAATAAGATAAAATTACATCGACGATTCGATTGTGCAAACGGTGAAAGGCCAATAAACGTACTCCTACACACTTGTACTTTTTGCTCCAGACTGAGAATAGCGATTCTACCTTTCAACCGCAATTAAACCGCTATTAGTTAATAACCAAGGTAGAAAAAAAGAAATAGCAATATGTGTTCTATTTAAAGATGATTATCTTCCCTTGCCATTTACTATTTTTTTCTATTTTTGCGCAATACTCTTGTAAGATCCATAAATGCTACGAAAAATATAAACGAGAATCAGGTTTACGATTGCTATAAAATTTATCTAATGAGCACAATTGATGCAAGAAATTTCTCATTGTAATACTAATAACTAGTAGAAAAAATATTAATGTTCAAATGATACCTTATTTGCTAGAAGTTGTTCCACTTCAGTCAGAGTTTTTGGAGTCGTACTGCCAAATGATGGAGTATTTAACTAAAAAATGCAAGCGTTTAGTAAATATCAAATCTTATTTTCTTCAAGAAAATGTAAAGAAATTTTGTTACCAAAGTATTGAGGAAGGCCAAATCGTCATAAGTGGTACCGAAAGCGTTTTGTTTTGGCACATTTGTGGTGAACAAACCACTTGGCATGGTCATTCTTGGTGGAGAATATGTTGTAGTTGTAGATGTAGTTAAAGGAGTTGTAGATGTAGCTAAAGGAGTTGTAGATGTAGTTAAAGGAGTTGTAGATGTAGTTAAAGGAGTTGTAGATGTAGTTAAAGGAGATGTAGATGTAGTTAAAGGAGTTGCAGATATAGTTAAAGGAGTTATAGTTGAAGTAGTTGTTGAAGAAGAAGCTCCAGTGGAAATTGGGCCGAAAACTTCAACAAAGGGACTAACTGGTCTGACTGTGAATACAGCATTCTGAGAATTTTCATCATCCTGAAAAATCCATGATCATTAAAATCTAGTTAATGAATGATAAACTGGATCAGATGTAAATTAATCATAATGTAAATAACATCATAACTAACCAAAATATTTGATGCAACAGACGCAGAAATTGGAGGTGGATTTGTGGTAATGCCAAAGATGTGGTCCAGGGGATCCTTCCAAGGAAAACCTGGTGGTGCTGTAACCTGAGCACCTGTTCCACTATTTGGAAGCAGATTGAAGGATGGTAATTTTGAAGCAGAAATTGCTGATCCTTCACCTGATGCAGTCTAAAATAAAACACCGATAAAGAAGTTATTGAAACAGCCGTTCAATATTTACTCCGTGATTATTTATTAATAATAAATTCTTATTTCTTACGGAAACAGAATTAATTTTTACGTTGAGAACTTGAGGATTAGTGTTAGGTTTGTCGTTGGTCCAGTAATTGATGAATTTATCCTGAAACGTCAAGAGAAATCAGTTTATGTACAGTACGATTGAACTCAACTCTTAAATCATTGAACTCGTTTTTCTCTCCTTGTCTTACCTGTCCAATGTACACGGAGCTGCGTTGACCTCCGGCCTCTCTCGTCCTGGTGGCCTCGTCCCTCTCTCGATCCTGAATAATCCGACCACCCTGTTGACTACCGTTCGAACCTGCGACGATATTAGAATTCGCGGAACTCGAACTTGTTGCAGATGGCACCGAACTTGCCGCGTTCTGTGCATTTATCACCTGCATGTTCAACAAAAATCTGTTAAAACTTTTCCATCTAACTCCAAAACTGTTAAAATGCTTGTGAGGTGCTTGGCAAGCAAAAAAAAACTTGGATTCGACTGTATATCGAAGTTTTTTGAAAGCAGTGTGCAAAGTAAAAATGACTTCCATAAAAGTACAAGGAATGTACAAAAAAATGATCATAGATACTATAAAATATATTTGTGTAATATTATAATTAAAGTATGGAAAACAAAATTTTTGGAAGCTCTTTGATTCGAGCAATGAGAAAATTTGAAGAGTTGGACTAAAATGGAATATAAATGAAATATTATTGTTTATTATACTAAGTCGGGATTCCGTAAATATCGAAATATGACGAAGGTACAAAATATGTAAGATGCAAAAGATACTCTAAAAGTGCCTTGTGTGACTAACTACAAAGTGCAATATTGTGCGACTTTTTATAAGTTTGCAATATTACAAATTAACAAAATTTACAAATTTACAAAATTTACAAAATGTACAAATTTACAAAATTTACAAATTTACAAAATTTACAAATTTACAAAATTTACAAATTTACAAAATTTACAAATTTACAAAATTTACATGTTTATAAATTCCTTTTTACAATGATATTTATGTACAGAGATCAGCAGCAAAGTATCATGTTTCGATATTTTCTACCTGAAAGAAAAAGAAATTGAGTACAGTTAAAAGAAAAGAATATTGAAATCCAATAAATGCGAAGAATAGAGAATTACTGTTCCAAATTTAGAGAACTGTTACAGTGTACTAATAGAAATTAAACTTGAAAATTAAAGAGTTAAGAGATGAGAATATTAACTGATTAACACACTTAAAGAAATGAAAGAATACTAAATACTGATTAAAACACATAAAGAAATGGATGAAGAAACAGTGAAAGAGAAAAGCAGCACCATTATCAAATGACTGAGATATAAGCTGTCACGGAAGTATTATTATATAATTCTTTCATATTATAAAATATATTTTTTTGAAATTTAGCTAATACTTCAGTAATAACTTTTCTTGTTCAATGCATAAAAATAATCTTGGAATAACACAGAAGCAGAGCGTCGTAATAATAGTGATTATAATTATGGTCTTGATCGATAATTTTGTTATTTTTATTATATTTTGAAATATTCTGAGAAAATTATGCAAAATAAATAGTTAAATAAATGAGTGATTAAGTTCTTATCTTGAATTGCAGTAAGTAAAAATTTTGGAAGGTAAGGTTCGAGCATTAAACAGGAAAATTTTAAATTCCCCCAAGGATTTCAAAAAATCAAATTGGGTTATAAATTTATGATTGAAAAAATCAAGGATAACAGATCCAAAGTACAGAATAACCGCCAAAATAATATGGCAAAACAATGACAAAAATAAGCGAAACAAAAATGTAGGAATTTTCATTTAAAAATTCGAACAGATAACATTTTTTTACTTCCTTCTGATTTTGTATTACAACTTTTTTTCATTATGATATAACAAAGAATTTAATATAACAAGATATTCCAAAGGGATAGAAAATATTTAAAGGAATTTTAAAAAAATATTGCAAGGAATTATAAAGGCTGGAAAGGGAAACCAATGGATTAAACAACATTTTAAATATTTCGGGGACTACTAATGATTGCAGAAGATTATCCTGCGATTCAAGATTGCTATTCATGAAGCTAAAATTTCCAAAAAGTAAATAACTGAAAAATAGGGAGGACCGAAAAAACTCAAAATTATCCTATTTAAGGTATTAGGGGCACGAAAAAAACAGGTCTCGGGAGAACATATTGAATTATACTTTCAAAAATCGCAATCTTATTATTGATGGTATTATTTAAAAAATTAAAGATTATTTTTCATGAAAACAATTCAAAACATACAAAAATTATTTTCGTTTTTAAATTTATTGTCACCGAACTTTTTTTTTTATTCCTTCTTACCAAATCTCTAAAAATAAAACAATTTCAATAAATGATAGCTTATTTTCTCTGGAAGATTCTCTACAACTTGACCTTACTCGATTTTTAAAAATAAATTTTTCGATTGTTGAAATCATTAAAAAATAATTTTTCAAACAAAAGTTTTATAAACGAATAACTATATTTGATAATATATTATTTACTTTTAAAATTTTGTTGAGGTCAAGTTGTAGAGAATCTTTTTCCCGAGAAAATAAGCTATTATTCTTTAAGTATTATATATTTTAAAAAATTTAGTAAGAAGTGATAAAAAAAAGTTCGGTCGAAAATAACATTTTTCAAATAAATAGTTTTTGTATGTATCAAATTTTTTTTCATGAAACATAATCTTTTCTCTTTTAAGCAATTAGGCACCAGTTACCGATACGGTACCATTTGTCGAGTAAACAATGTCTTTTTTCATAGTAAATATCTTTAAGTAAGTTTAAATTAAGCATTTAAAGCATAAAACATTAGTGTAAAGTAGATATTCCAATTCTTGATCATTTAAGGTTACGAGCTCTAGTTTTTGTGATATATAAAAATCCTTAAAGTTTAAAAACAAAAACTTTGAATCCCTCGTATAATTTGACTATTTAAAAAAAATTACTGTAAGCAGAGTTTTACAGTTTCTTCGGGTTAAATTTTTAAATTTTTAAGAGTGTAAAGAGTCTTCCTAATTTTTTCAGATTTTGATATGCTATACCGCACGAGAAAATTATATTTGAATGAACCCCTGAATTAGCAATTATTTCTTGCGCCCATGAAAATGTCAATAAAATTTTTTTTTACTAATGAGGATTTTCTTTGGGTCAAAATGAACCCAAACAAAATTCAATACACCCGAGGAATCAAAAATGGAGTCTGCAAATTTTCAAAATATTGAATTCTCCATTTTTGATTTCTCGGACATCTCAAATTTTTTGTGGGTTCATTTTGACTCAAAGAAAGCCATTATTAGTACAAAAAAAACGAATTTTGCTGTCGGCAAATGTTTAAAGAATAAATAAATATATTTTTTTAATTGAAAATATTGGAAACTATTTATTTGGCAGCAATTTAAAGTCGCTGGGGTGTGGGACACCCCATGTGACCGTTGTGAAATTTTCCAGAGGTGTGACCGTTAAGGGTTAAACTTGTTTATAATATTAACAAGAATAACCTTAAGAGAAATTTTCTCTATTTTTGTTTCTGTCCAAATTTTTTGCAATATAGCTTAAAAAACGTAAAATTATTGCAAATTATAGAAAACACACTTTCAACTAATAATGTGTTTATAAAAAACTTTTTGTTTATTATTTCATGATGGAACATCTTTAACTAATGTTACTCTATGAAATGTAGGGAATTTCAACAATTTTCCTATTATTGACGAGCACCAGGAACGTCAAATAGAAAAATGGCAATTTTTTTGTCATGTTTGTTTATTTATAAAAAAAAATTGAAAAACTAAATCAAAAATCAGGCTCAACTCTCTGGAAAATTTCATCAGTTTTTTTCCAAATTCTTTGCGTCCAAATCGGTCAATATTTGTGAACTGTACTTTATTTTGAACTAAAAAAGTCATTTTTTTCCCACCGTGTGCCGGTCACTATACCCTTTTCCTTAGTAATTATACTTTTAGGAATTGCAATATTATTATTGATGGTAGGATAAATGCACCAATTGTTGAGCACCTATTATCGATTTCGAAGATAAAATTTTTACTATTTTTTCCTATTTTGGCGTTTAGAGTACATGTCCCAATTCTTGATCACATGTATTTTGAAAAGTCTATTTTGGCCAAGATTAGATAAAATCAATAATTTAGGTGATCAGGAGGGTGGGTAGAAAATAAAAGTTTTTGGAAATCGAAAACGAAACCATCCCTAACAGTTGTGTATTGGCAACCCCATGAAGTATATTAAATGTGAAATTGATCGATCTATGGCTTGATTTTACGCGCGAGCAAAATATGTGTAAGAAATTTATTATAAGCAGAGTTTTACAGTTTCATCGGGTTAACATTTTTTTACATTTTCAGGAGTGTGAAAAGTCTTTTTAATTTTTTTCAGACTTTTATATGCTATTCCGTGCGAGAAAAATATAATTGAATGTACCCCTGCCATTTTCAATTATTTCTTGCGAACATGAAAATTTCAATAAAATTTTTTGTACTCATGAGGACTTTCTTTGGGTCAAAATGAATTATTCCTCATGATTAACTTTTACTGCCGTAAGTAAATTTTGTAATTTTATGAATATGAACTTTACAGTGTGTCATTTATATCGAATTACCGACCGCTTTTTATTTATATTTGGCAGGTTTATTGAGAGAGAAATACAAATATTACGCTGAAATTGTGGTAAATAATAAATAAGGTATTGAGGCATCAATGTCTGCTGTGTTTCATGTTTTTATTTCGAAAAAAAAATTATTCTTGAAATGTTTTTAAAAATATAAAACTGAAACGCACCCGATATTGATGGTTCAATATATTCTTTATTATTTTCCGAAATTTCAGCATGATACTTAAATTTCTCTCTTATTAAAATAAGTTTGAGCGCGCCTAAGGCTCGCGATTATGCTTGCGACTCATTTTGATTCTTTAGAAATTAAATCATGTTTAATTTTCTCAAAGCACTCAGGACTTTTAAAAAGATTGTTAACTTTGTTTTTGATTTCAAGTTTAAAGGGCAATTAACTTACTCAAGGCTCTATCGACCTTAAGGAACACATTCTCATTACGATTCTCGCGCTTCGCGCTCGATCTTTTGCATGGATTTCTCAAATTGTCTAATCAATTACGCAGTCACAATCATTTATTTTTTTCCAAAAATCTCAAAAAAGAAACAAAATTTTTCAGACGTTTTCCAGGCGAGCATTTGCTCAGGTACACACTCGTACAGAAATTATTTGATCTAGCCCTTTGACGTAAAAAGCTAAACCAGACCCAGACCCAG
>JBAGKK010525651.1:0-12909 GCA_037177015.1 Euceroptres primus
GGAGCAGTTAGTGATGAACATGGTGAAAGATTTCATCAAGATATCGCTACAATCGAGAAGAGGTACAAAGGTAAGTGTAGTGTGAACGCTTTAGCAGACTACTGTTGGAATCTCATGACTGATGAACCAAATGCTCAACATCGCAAGAGAAAAAGTTTCTGATAACAAGCAGCAATTTATCATCATTTTCCAACAAGAGCTAACAATATGAAAAATAGATATTCTGAAGATGCAGTACGATAATTCGCTTCAAGTACGTGTAAGCCGTCAAATTGGCAACGAGTTGTCTTCGAAAGAGACAACTTTTCTGCCATATATCCTTCGAACGGTGATAGCCTGAACCCTAATTTTTGTTAAAATTTCTTCGGCATTGAAAAACGAAGAGAATTACATCTGGAACAGTAGGAAAAAAAATTTTCAACTAGATATGCAGTTTTTTGTAAAACCACTTCTTTTCGTGTTTTTTTCATCAGTTTTTCTAGATTATCTCGGCAACCGTATAAGATATCACAGAAACAAGCCCGCTGTTGGTTTTGACATTAAAAATTGCATCGGAATCATATATTGATATTCATTGAAAAAATTTTTTACAACGTTCTATCTCCTGATTTGTAACTTTTCCAAAAAAAATTTGATCCGAAAAATCTCGAAAACCTGACGTGTTGCAAAGAAATGGAGGCCAGATTCAGATTCAGCACAACAAACTACTCTAAAGATGACATATCTCATTCCATGAGCACATAGGTCACATTTTGTTGACCAGTGTAATCTTCCAGAAATTTGGTATGTATGATGTGAAGAAAACATAAATTGTTTATTAGTTTGCAAAAAATTGCCTTTTGTTAGGTCATTATTACAAAATAAATAATATTTATTTTTTTATTTAATGTATTGTTTAAGAAAAAAGTTTTATTTTGTAAATGAACTACTAATTTCTATTAATAGGACAGAATAGCTGATTCAGGTTATCATTTTATGAAACAAAGCATTTACAAACATGTAAAAATTATAAAATGCCTACTGAGATGACTTGATTTTTACATTCGATCCTGAGAATGGTAACTAACGACACAACTTACTGTTACCATGGTAACGGCAGGATTTCTCACTGTGTTCCCCTTCCCTAGCTTCTCATTTTACTTTACTGCTCTAAGTATTCATTCTAAAATGAATACCGCAATCAATATTTTGCAATGTATGATGCATTTAAACGAATAATTAATAATATGCAAATTTAAACTTAAGGGTAATGAAAATGGCGAAATAGTTCCGAAATTCTTTTTTAAAAAAGGATGTTGCGTTTTAAGATGAAATTAGACAACACTTGCCAAATTTCTGGGATTGTTGTGGTCCTAGAGTTGTCATAATTATGTGAGACACCCAATTTTATGGATAGGATAATAATTTCGAGTGGGGAGAAAAATTTTCTTAAGTGCTAAAATACACTTGCAGCAGACGAAGAGAAATTAATTTAGCTATAAATATAAATTTATTCAACGATAAAAGTTTTAGATTTAAATTCATTGTAAAATCACTTTATTGTTGAACTTGTCTGAACGTTAGGTCTCTCTGCTGTATCTCTCGGATCATCCGGTGTCAAACTTCTTATTATGAAATTAGATCGCTGACTCGTTCCCTTATTTTCATGAACCTTTCTCGAGACCCTGAGAGCTTTAGGCTCTTACCTGAAGCCGATTTGCCCAAGAAATTCGCATCTGTCAAGTGTCAAAAGCGGTGTCACCGCCACCTATTTAATTTCCACTTTCAAGCTTCATACATTAAGCTGCTTCCAGTGGCCTCGAATACAATTGACGTTGGAAGGACTAGGAAATTATCACCCACGAATTCACCATGGATGTGAGTCCTGTGGTATTCAAGAACGTGGATAAGGGATCACAATATCGTTCTCCTTCGATCTGCAGCTAACCGTCGTGCGAACTTTCACTGGCAGTAGCAGGCAAAGGCTTTCGGTTCTGTTATAGTAGAGCGCGACTTTATCATTCTGCGATAATTGTACCGACTAAGAGTCTCTAATTTACTGTTGTATCATTCGCGGAATTGGTATTGCTTACTTAAAACGAACGCAAGCTGTTGGCACTACTAAGAGCTCAGGAGCATCTCAACGACTCCATTCTAGTTTGGAGCCTCGTTATGGCAACTTGTCTCTTCCTTTCACTGTGTAAATTCTTCGATTCCTGAGATGCACTCTCGGGGCGAGGAATGCCTTAGGGGCGGAAGGTGAATCTACCAAGGTAATTAGCTCTCTTTGGGCTGTTCATAATGTTTAAAAATTTAATTAACTGTCACACGCTCATCCAGCGGAGATTACATCTTGCAATCTCGCTCTCTTTTCCAATTGAGTCATCCCGTCATACGCGTAAATTCCCTTTATTTGGAACCTTTTAATATCGAGTCATTGAAGTTTAATTATGTATTAAACTTTTGATTTATTCACCTAATGTTGTCTCTGGCATGGTCTGTCACGACCATTTTGCTTGGGCGTGGCAGTGTTGCTCCTTACCCCCCACTCTCCACGATCTGGATTGGCCGAGGCCATAAATTCAATTTAAATTAACTTAAATATTGGTATTATTCTCCCTCAATAATTTAATTAAAGATTTAATCATATTTTTGGTATTTTTGGGAGTATCAAAAATACCTGGCGCTCGACATTGCTATCTTAACCTAAAAATTTCAATTTCACATTTATCTTGACGTAAAATCAATTTCTATTTTGTTTTAAAGTTAAAGTCAGTCAGTATAATCTAAATGTAAATTCATATTAAATTCAATTAAAGTTCAAAATTACATCTGATGGAAAATTCCAGTCAGAATATATAACCGCTTTTTTAGTTTAACACGTTGAAACAATATTTAACCGAGTCGACCTGTTCGTATGTTTCGTATACTCCTAGAGAGTTTTGTGGCACCTTATTTCCTTTCATCACCTACAAGGATGACGTTATCCAGGAAGACAATATAAGATATTTCAGAAAATAGGGTTAGGGAACGATGGCAAAGTGTAAGCATTCTCACTGCGCAGAAGCAAACGGTTTCTTTACAATCATTGGTACTAACTTCAATTTAAAAAAAAAATTAACTTAGTGCTGATAACTGGGTGCCAATTTCAGCACTAGGATCGTCAATCATGCATCTGGAACTCACGACTTTAGTATTTAAATTTAAGAAAATTCCCCGTAGATTACGTTTTCAACTACCTGGTGCATGATCCAGTACACCAGGATCGTCAATCATGCTTATGGTGTTGTTCCTGTCCACTTTATTATCTAATTTTTAAAAAATTCCCCACGACCAGGAGTGTCACTTCTGCGTTTGCAGTTGTTCGTCTTTATTTTAGTATCTAAATTTTAAAAGTCCCCGTAAATTACGTTTTTAACTACCTGGTGCATGACCCAGTACACCAGGATCGTCATTTCTGCGTTTGCAGTTGTTCGTCTCTATTTTAGTATCTAAATTTAAGTAAGTAAATTTAGTTTTTAACTACTTAGTGCTGGACCTGGTGCACCCGAGTCGTCAATTTCCTATTTACAGTATGGTTCGTCGATTTCCTATTTGGAGGAATTAAAGTCATCAGAAAACTTTAAATTTCAAAAAACTTCTTATAGATTACTGTCTTAACCTGGTGTACGACCTAGTATACCCGGGTCATTAATTTCCAATTTGAAATTATTTTTTTCATCGTTAAAGATCATATTTTTAGACAGTTCCTATTTTAAATATAATATTTAAAATGACCAATTTTGTATTCATTTCAGGGTTTCGTAGCGCTACGAAACCTTAAAATGGGTTTCGGGCAGAAATCCTTATAGTTTTGGTCGGATGTCCGTCCGTCCATCCGTCCAACCGTCTGTCGTTTACAGCTCGAAACTTCAAAAGTATTTTAGGTAAAGGGCTCAAATTTTCTATGAATATTCATGATTTATACATCATTAGAGGAAAAATATTGCGAACCCGAACAACGTTCTGTGCGCAGAAAATAACAATGCCATAGCAACCGTTGCTAAGGATTTTTATTGTACGGCATCGAGGAATGAAGAGGGGTATAGGGGTTTAAGGGAGGGATGATAAATACACCATTAGAGAAAAAATATTGAGAACCTGAACAACGTTCTATATACTGAAGATAACAATGCTGTAGCAACCGTTGCTAAAGGTTGCTATTGAGCGACATGGAGGGATGAAGAGGGTATAGGGGTATAAGGGAAGGATGCTTAATACACCATTAGAGGAAAAATATTCAGTACCCAAACAATGTCGTATGTGCTGAAGATAACAATGCCATAGCAACCGTTGCTAAGGGTTGTTTTTTAGCAACGTGGAGGGACGGAGAGGGACGAAGAGGGTATAGGCGTAAAGCGGAGGGACGGTAAATACTCCACCAGAGGAAAAATATTGAGAACCCGAACAACGTTGTATGTGCTGAAAATTACAATGTTATAGAATTGGAAGAAGTGAGACTACGAAACCCTTCCTTGTAGGCGTATGCCACTTATTTAGACTCATTTTTTACTTTTAACTATGGAATAACTCTCTGTACTTAGAATTATTAATTCTAAATTGCCTCATTTTAGTTACCTTTAGCTCTATTTACTGATCCATTCTATTAAAACGAAACTGTATTACCGGAATTTTGGTGAAAACTTCGATATATTTCGATTTATCGCGGAAAATTGATTTTTGGTGAAAACTTCGATAAATTTTGATATATCGCGAAAAATCGACTTTGAGTGAAAACTTCGGCATATCACGTATATTCGATATATCGATATGTCACGAATTAAAAAAATATTGACGAGCGTTCACGTGTATTCACACTGACGAATTAAGACGAATTTCTGTATGATTTAAAAACTCTCTAATTCAAACGAAATGGCAAACACTGAAACGAATTCGTGCTGATGAACGGAAAAGAACTAGCGATTGTTGCAAAACTAAATTCACGGTGTTTCTTAGTCTTTTTAATTCAATTAGTATCAATTCTTTTTTTTGCTGGTTACAGCCCGTGCTCTTAGAGTAACTGGTGTTACTCTAACAAAACTTTGATATGCGGTATCGACCTTTAAAACTTACACAATTGAGTCCAAAGTTTACCTGCCCTCATTTTTCAAGAAGGAGAACAAAAGTAGGGGGCTCTGATAATTTTTAAAAAGTTGGATTTTAAGGTATATCCTGGCCTGTGGCCTGAACCTTCTTTGAGTTTTGAGTGAATAGTTTGTAGTCAAGTTTACGTAATTGATATTCTACTCAGGATAGATTTATGTTTCGAGGAAGTTTATATACTCTTAAACTTCTTAGAGTACTTAAAGTTTGGGGTTACGTTCTTTCGAGTAGAAAAAAGTAGGGTCTGGCTCAACGCCGGATTAAGGCTAACCGAGGCCCAGGACTCTGAACATTTTTGAATGCACTTATCGTTAAAAAAAAAGGTTTCTAACATGTTAATGACTAAAAGAAGCAAAAGGTACGTCTCCGAACTTGGTGGCCCACTAGGAAGCGAGGCTCAGGGCTACAGCCCCTTACCCTCCCCCCTCATTCTGCTCTCGTCTGTCTAAAAATGTAATTAGTTACCTTATTAGAAAAAAAGATTTAAAGCGCCTTATTTAAGTTCGACTTCACTCTCACAAATTTGGATGCGCACACCAAGGTCCCTTCTATTCTGGTGAAAAAATTGACCTATCCTAAAGTGGATCAAGTCGAGTAAAATTTCCAGAACTTTTTTTTGCTTTTTAATTTGAATTTAAAAGTGCGAAGTATTAAGTTCAAAATTACAAATGAGCGTGCTGCACGGGAAGCGTGCGATGCAATTTTTATTTTTTATGTTTATTTTTAATTTATTTTTTGTATTTTTATTTTTATTTACTTTAATTTAAATAGTTCTGATTTCATAATGCTTTATAAATTTTAAAAATACACAAATAATGCAGAATATAATATGTGCGTTTATGTACATATCCGTTGAAAGCGATCGTGGGAGCGGCATGACGTTAAAAATCAATGGCTGAGCATGCGCAATGAATATAGTAGAATACAAAGTAAAAGGAGCTTTTACAAGTGAATGGCACATTGCCGAGGATAATTTGAAATAGCACTGTATTTTTGAAACTTTTATATTATTTCTGACTATTTTTCTATCTTCATTTTAAAATATGCTTTTCGGAAGTGGAATAAACTGATAAATAACAACGAATGGACAGTCAGTCTACATGAAGTAAAGACTTAGACCTGGCGTTATGAAGAGAGACTAAAAAATAATGTTTTATTTATTCTCATCAGTAAATATTAACAATATGATTACCGACGTAGAAAATTAATGTTTGTGTCTATATTATTCCTTCTTAATGTAAGAGGATAAGAATTTCTTATCACAATAACTTGCAATTACGAAGAATGTTTTAAATATGCTAGATGTTGTTTCACACTGATGATGGTATTGATTTCATAGAAATTGTTTTTGATATTTGTACCACAGTTTCACTACTCCATAGCACTGAGTAAGTATAAATATTTTATACAATTTTCTGGTTATGCGATCATTTTGCACTATTATTCTTTTCTATAATGATTTAAAGCCATTGAATTCTGTCTGACTTGAAGGTACATATTCCTGCATAACTAATTGGTAATCTGTAATCTAAAATACTCTTAAATATGAAGATTCATAAAAGTATATAACCTAGCAATATTGACGCACTAGCTTTAATGCCACGGTGGGCATGGTTTTCATCAATTGGTGATTTATTTTAATAGAAAAGTAATCATCAGGGAAAAAACTCGTAAAAAAACTTGTAAATAATATTTTTTATAATCTCCCAAATTTCATTAAATCAAAAAATAAATTCTTTAAGCTTTAAATTATTCAAAATAAGAAAAATAAGTCAAAAACAACAAAAATTAAATTAAAATAAAAAATGTTTTCCCTATTAAAAATTTTCAATGCAGCCGGGGACGTTTTTCTCTTTCTATTTTCTTCTCTCATGAATGTCCACAGCTATGTTGGAAATTTTTAATAGGGGAAAATACTTTATTTCAATTTAATTTTTTGTTTTTAGCTTATATCTCTTATGTTTTGAATAGTTTATAATTTAAAGAATATATTTTTTAATTTAATAAATCCGGGAGTTTAAAAAAAAATATTATTCAAATGTTTTTTTACTACTTTTCTTTCCTTAATAATTATTTTTTTCGCAAAGCCGGGAGTTTTTTGAAATTTTTCATTTATTTCCTATTCTTGGATTATATTTTGAGAATTGGTTTTTTTAAATTTTGTTGTAATTTATTTATTTTATTAATTTTGTAGTTTTTAATAAGTTTGTAATGATTTTTCGAAATGATTTTTTTATAACACGAGACCGATTGTGTGCTTGACCGTGCGTGTTTTTATCCTTAAGGTGGATTTTAAAATATTCTTTGTTGATTTTATCTTCAACCTAAACTAATTATCTTTAGAAAATATTGTTTCGAAGTTATTCTAATAATTCAGGGAAGGGTAAAGTCACACCATTTGTCGAGTAGCTCAACTTCTTTCGCAGATAAATAGAGAATTATTAAAAAATAAAAAAGACAACGAGATGAAATTAATTCCTATATTCTTAACTAAATATAGTAAAAGGACATTAGATTGTAAAGGAGGAATTAAGGGTCAAGGGCATTAAATTTGAAAATGGCCAAATTTTCCCAAAATTTTTCTAAGTCCAAAGCCCCAACTTTTTCGGCACTGAAAAATATGTATATTTAATCCTAATTTTTATTGAGATAAAATTAAATGATACTTACGGGTACTGTTTTGGTCCTGCAGTCGATAGAATTTTCTAAATTGTTGATAGGACAAAGTTTCGACTGAAAGTATTCCATAAATTTTGACGAAGCAGACAAAAATTTCGAGAGAGATGATCGATAGAAGAAGGCGCACTTGACAGAAATATATTTTCTGCACAACGCGGACATTTTTGACGAAATAGGAGTCCAGCCACGTAATTTCAAGACTTTATTTTATATTATGATAATAAGAATTTGGTCATTTGTTGCGATAAACGGCGTCTGAATGAAATATTTGGAAGTCTTAATCCAAAAGAAGAGAGATCGAAAATCTGACGTCTGAATTCAGTCAAAGCAGAGGAAACTTGATCACACTTGCAAACAATATCCCAACACTTATATTTTTGATGAAATCGGAGTCCAACCGCATAATTCCAAGACTTTATTATGATCACAAGAGCTTGGTCATTTCTTGTGGTAAACGGCGTCAAAGCGTATTATCGACCGCTGCAGGAAACCTGAGCTGATAATTATTTTCCATATTCATTTTAGCAAATTTTCCTTGCAGAAATAATGATTGATCTAAAAATGCAAAAATGACCCAGCTTTTGCATAAAGAAATGTGGAAAAAGTGTGTGCATTTGTAATTCGTACATAAAATGTACGAATACATTTAATGTATTTTTATGCCTATTTTATGCCCTGATGCACGTTCGATTCTCGCTGCCCGCATTTTTTTCATTTTATTTAATTGTATGCTTATTTATTTAATTCGTTGTAAATTTTATTAAAATTATTTACATATTATAATTTTTAACAATTGTTTTGAATGGAAAATTCGCTTTTTTGGAGGTTTATAATTTTTCTTCTCAGAAAGTATTTTTTATTCGAAAATTATTTATTTTATTTTATGTTTATAAGAAATTTAAGCATTTATATTTTTAAATGAAAGTATAAACGTAGTCTTTTGAATCGAAAATTATGTATCATATAATTTTCGGTTTAAATACTACGTTCATACTTTCATTTAAAAATATAAATGCTTACAAATGCTTATTAACATAAATAAAAACTAATAATTTTCATATAAAAAATACTTTTTCAGAAGAAAAATGATAAACCACCGAAAAAGCGAATTTTCAATCAAAAACAATTGCTAAAAATTATAACATGTACATAATTTTAATAAATTTTACAAAGAATTAAATAAATAAGCATGTGAATAAATAAAATGAAAAGAAAAGTGTGGACAGCGAGAATCGAACGTGCAGTCTTCCGCCTATAAGCCAAGGAAGCTACCACCTGAACTATCGGGCCAGTTGAAAGTCACTCTCCCCATGGACATATGAGCAACTTTGAATTTTTCAAAGCAGTTTTTCTCGTAATTGGCCAAAAAGCGCATTGAGCATACACATTATATTATATATTATAATAATATATAATAATACTATAATAATTTTAACTATTTGCACAAAATTTCTAAATCTCGCGTGCACATTTTATACACGAATGATAAATGTACACATTTTTTCTACATTTATTTATGCAAAAGCTGGCTTACTCTTGCATTTTTAGGTCAATCATTATTTCTGGAATTAAAATTTGCTAAAATAAATAAGGAAAATATTTATCAGCTTAGATTTCCTGCAGCGGTCGATAATATGTTACATGTATTACCATCAATCCTGACAGTCATGTGCAGTTAGAAGAGTGACCGCCAGATATTCTCCACAGTCAATAAATGGCCAAGTTTTTGTGATCATAATACAGAATAAAGTTGTGGAATTATGCGGCTGGATTCCGATTTCGTCAAAAGTATCAGTGTTGTGAGTGAAAGTATAATGTTTGTAAGTGTGATCCAGTTTCGTCTCCTTCGACTGAATTCTGACGTCAGATTTTCGAACTCTCTTCTTCTGGATTATGACTTCCAAATATTTCATTTTGACGCCGTTTACTGCAACATATAACCAAATAAAGAATAATAATATAATAACAGCTGTTACGGAGATAGACTTCTGTTGAAGACTCGAATGCATTGAGTCCAACAATCTCCTGTCTAAGAGGCCACTGAAGCAAAAAAACAACTAGAACAGGAGGATATTCTGCAACCCAGACGTAGGATGAAAGAAGAAAGAATGAACGAAAAAGAAATGAGTGAACATGTACTTCGCACCTATTTTCAAGCCGTGAAGAGTGGTAGACTAATAAGACGCTTCATCTTTGTTCGCTAATTATTGTCTGAGGTGGAAATAGAAACCATAAGGATACAAGTATACCATCCACTTGCCTTAAATGGTGAACCTCCTGAAGCTTTAGAAAACGAGGATATTTTTAATGTTGTAGGCAGAGACGTCGGGACCAATGGGAGTGACATCGTTGTGGAAGTCCAGGAGACAGAAAAATCGCTAACTTCTGGAATCACAACGACGAAATGGAAATTCCACCCTGAACACCAGCGAGGTCCCTGAAAATCTCAAACGTCTAGAAGAGAACATCGAGGGTGCTCTACTTGATTTTAGTGAAGTAGAACCTGCTTTAAGGCATTCGCTGTCAAAGCTTAAGATCTTTAAGGCCTTATTGGCCTTAGTAGGCCATCTGAATACAAAGGTGTTGCCGCTGCACCTTCGTGAAGATCTATCCATCACGCAGGTACAGACTCTAGTTTAGTGTGCAACGGTTGCAGCAGTTAGGACTTTAGGGTTAGGAACAATACCTTAAGGCATCAACAGCGCCACATGGAAGGGCAAGCATGTTCCGCCATGGAAGCGAAGAATGGAAAGTGAATTCAGCAAAGTAGGATGCAAACTGGACAGGTTGATTCAATATAGAAGAGGCAACAGAGACCAGAGGCTGACCCGTCGCGTGGTGGACATCCTTCTTTCACAAAACTTCGAATATGGATTCAACGTTTGACGAAGTAATTGACTCCTTCGGGCAGAGACTGGCTGTCCTGACTGCTCGGCTGCGCAGACACAAAAAGTCTAACGCAAGAAAAGACCGGAATAAGGTTTTTAAGGCGCACGAAAAACAATTCTACCGTGAAATCGGTAAAGCCCAAGGACAAGATCGGAAGTTCGACGTTCCAGGAGTAGAAGACATGGTTAATTACTGGCTGGCTGTCTGGGGAAAAATAACAAGTGCAACTTGGAAGCACCGTGGTTTGACCTCGAAAGAAAACACATGTCCAATATTCTGGAAATGAAGGTAACCAACGTCATAACCTCTGACGTCACCAGAGTGTTGAGGAGGGCGAAAAACTGGCGACCACCTGGATCGGATATGATGCACAACTTTCGGTATAAATACCTTACGTGTGTGCATGGGTCATTGGCTGGGTGCTATCAGAACATACCTGATCACCCAAATTTGATGCCTTCCTTCATGACTTAGGGAGTCACGTACATGCTTCCAAAGAAGCCAGACGCCCATAGTCGATCGGTCTTCAGATCAATAGCATGTCTTCCAACGCTCTGCAAATGCCTGGAAGCAATTATATCCGATAGGGTCTAAGCTTACTGTGAGGCCAATAACATCCTCACAGAAGAACAAAAAGGCTGCTGTCGTAATTCGCGAGGTCATGCGATCATTTTGCACTATCATTCTTATTTATAATATTTTAAAGCCATTGCATTCTGTCTGACTTGAAGGTACATATTCTTGCATAACTAATTGGTAATCTGTAATCTAAAATACTCTTAAATATGAAAATTCATAAAAGTATATAACCTAGCAATATTGACGCACTAGCTTTAATGCCACGGTGGACATGGTTTTCATCAATTGGTGATTTATTTTAATAGAAAAGTAATCATCAGGGAAAAAACTCGTAAAAAAACTTGTAAATAATATTTTTTATAACCTCCCAAATTTCATTAAATCAAAAAATAAATTCTTTAAACTTTAAATTATTCAAAATAAGAAAAATAAGTCAAAGACAACGAAAATCAAATTGAAATAACAAAATTTCTCCGATCCAAGACTCTCATTCATTGAAGAAATCATAAAATCGCCTTTCATAGTTTAATTAAAGAAGAAATTTCGATTGGTGAAGGCAAATGAGTGAAAAACTCATATTTCATTTGTCGAAATGAGCGACATGATTTCTTCAATGAATGAGAGTCCTGGATCGGAGATAGACTCAACACCATTGCCTAATGAGGTTGGCGAACCCATGCCAACCACACGTCGCTCATTTCGACAAATAAAATATGAGTTTTTCACTCATTTGGCTTCATCAATAGAAATTTATTTTTGAAATTAACCTATGGAAGTCGATTTTATGATTTCTTCAATCTTCCTCAAACAGATACAATTATAGAAAAGTAACAAAAGCAGCTCTCTAAGTTGAAATAGGAAACATTCATTGGGATGATTTGTATGTTATAAGCGATCCAGAGATGGTCTGTAGTCTCTTATACTCTAAAATTTTTAACATCATAGATAAAGTGATGCCAAAATTCATAGAAGGTAATAATTTACGAAAATACCCACAGTGGTACTCTAAGGAACTAATTACTAAAATAAAATGTAAAGAGAAAATCAGAAATAAAATTAGTATTGGAAAGAGTATTTACTTGGAACAATCGTTCAAAGTAGTAAGATCAGAAGTAAAAATGTTGATTGGAAGAGATTATAGTCATTACCCTAGAAGATCGGAGAAGACTCTGATCACCGAACCAAATAAATTTTGGAACTACGTAAGATAATTAAAGAGAGAGCAGGTTACCAGGTATTATGTATTTTAACGACATTACGCTTGATGATCCGTAAAAAATTGTAAACGCATTCGCAAAATACTTCTGTAGTGTATATGAACCAACAAACAATAAGATAAATGCATGTAACGCGAAGAAAGCACAGTTAGGTTATAAACTAAAACTAGACCAGGCGGACGTAAAAAGGGCACTGAAAGCGCTTCCAGATAAAATGACCTCTGGAACAGATCTCATACCTAGTTTCCTTGTAGAGCTCAACGCAGATGTGTTATCCGGCCCATTAACGTACATTTATAACCTATCATTAGAAACCGAAATATACCCAGTTCGTTGGAAGGAAGTTCGAGTCTGCCCGATCTTTAAAAGTGGTAACAAATCAATAATAACGAACTACAGACCTATCTCTATTATAAACAACTAC
>JBAGKK010525673.1:0-12908 GCA_037177015.1 Euceroptres primus
GATGCCATCTTATGATGAAAATATGGACCTGATCGGGCCGGGGGCAGCACACACATGCTTATCCTGCTATGCCCTTTCCTATGTAAATCACATGGGAAAAAATCACTTTTTAGGGTTTATGAAATAACTTCTTACGGTTTGGGAAAATGTTACGGGAGACTTCAAGGCCTTCTGGATGACTTTTCAAAGAAAAATTCCATGTATGGTACATATGGATTTGACACCCCTAACAATAAAAATAAAATAAATTGCTCTAGCTTTACTAGGTCACGAGTTTTGACTTCGGGATATACACCCTTTCTACAGTCTTATCGTGCGCCGACTGCAACTGTTGCCGTTTTTTAGTACTCTTTTCGCAAACAAGTGATTATAATAATTGATTGCAAACGTGCAATCTGCCTTTTATAATGGAATTCCAGTACTGAAAATACTGTTCTTTTTACTTTATGCTGAAAATACAAGTAGATTTAGTCATTAATACCTGTAGTAAGTCATTAATTACTCTAAACTAATGAGCTAATTAACTAATTAAAATAATTAGTTACTTAGTTATTAAATATGAAATGAATTGCAGAAAAAGTGGTTATAAAAAGATTTTGCTATAACAGTATATTGTGTAACAAGCGCAAGGAATGTATATATTACCGCACTTGTCACCGATCAATTTCGCTGATCGGTCTTTCGCCCCACGAAGTGGGGTAGAAAATTGAGGTGTCTGGTCTGCTTAGGTGGCCCTAAAAAGGGCCGAATGGTTTCTAAGGGTGAACGGTGTGCAGAAAGTGCTAGTGAACTTCGCTTTCCTTTCGCCGTCCGTCGCTTTCTTTTACGAGTGGTGTTGCCGTCACCTCTGTCTCGAGAATGCTGGGGGCTATTCGATCCATCCCTAGAAGGTCTTGAAAGAGGTTCTGTTGCCACTCGTAATCTTCGGCGGGGTGAGTGGTCGACGATCCTGGTTGTCCTTGGGCAAGCCTCTGGTGTCGTGTTCACTCTTCTCGTGTCCGAGGAGGAGGGTGACGGTCTTGTTCAAGCGTAGATCTTGGTGGGGATCGAACTACACGGAATCTGCCTCCATCCCGGCTGAGAGAGGTCAGCACGTATTTTAGAAAGTCCTCTCGATGCTTTCGATCTTACGGATACTCCTTCAGGTGCAGGAGTGCCGTGTTCTCCCCATACGCGTGAACGCTCAACAACGACTTGGTGGTGTCTCGACTCTCAGGTGTTGTTGACGTCACGGGGTGGCAAGGAAGCAGCTGGTGTGCGAGGCCGATTGGCGCCTGAGAGAGGTACCGTCCGACGAGCGCCAAGCGAGAAGGTGGGGGCAGCTCTCACCGGCTGGGAGAGCTCGACGTGTGGTGCTGGTCAATTGCATGACCGGGGAGAAATGACTTGCACTGCACTGCGTGGCGACTTATATGCACTAGAGTCTGTGGCGAGAAACTCACACAGCCACTTTCCATCAGCGTGTATTTGCGCATATGCGATTTCTGGGCACAGCTAATTTCCATCATCGAGTGTCTGCGCATGTGCGAGTTCTTAGCGAGTTCGTTGCTGTTAACTCAGTTGAACTGTAGAGAACTTGATTTACGAGATGCCACTTGTAATTTGTTCTGTGTGTAACGAAAGTTTTTCCAGAAGTGATTCTTTAAAAGCACACGTTAAAAAAAACATCCAAACGATTTTGAAAATTTTTATAAGAAAAAAGCAGCGGGAGTAAAATGTAAGTTTTGTGATCTTACACGTTTAAATGTGACCATTGTAACAAGAATTTTAACCATAAACATCATTTAAAGGCGTACACGAAAGTGCGTACATACCATGAAACACCTGATAATATTAAACCAAAACCCAAAGTATGTGCTATGTGCCGAATGTTTCACACTTCTTCGACCGATGACATGATCAGTCATTACAAAAACTGCTACGATATCAACATCAAAACAGAGGAATTGCAGTTTTCGTCGGTTACAGAATTCAATGATTGAAAAAGTAAAACCGAAAAAGTCTACAATACACAGTTTCGAAAAGAACCGATGAAATCAAGCAAGGACCATGTGCTTACCAAGTATGCTTGCTGTCGTTCAGGAATGCATGTGTTACGTTGTCAGGGAAAGAGGCATTTAAAGCTTCAAGGACGCAGAAAAATTAATGCATATTGTTCATCTATAAACTTACAAATTAACACTGAGGGTAAGTTTTTTTTTAAACTGTATGCACTACGGACAAAAATTCAGAGAATTTATAAGAATTTCAATTTTTAAACATAAAAATAGAAATATTTATATGCATGGTGCAATTGAACAATTTTTAATTAGTTTTCTGGATAGTTTTATCGGAAAAGGAAAATACGGTATGTCTGAGATTAGAGGTTAGGGTATTATATTATTTTATGGGATCTAATAACAATAATAATACATTTTGCAAGAGCTAGGCAGCTGAATTTGTTATATTCATCTGTCTAAATCTTGCAAAATGTGTTATTATTACCTCGCAGAAAATAATATACAAAGTATCTAAAGGCCCTGATACCAGGGCCTGGAAAAATGACTAATTGTTTATTTGATTAAATCTATACATAGTGTGATATATAGTGCATGTAACATTTTCATGAAAGTTTTCACTGAAATTTTTCATGAAATAGGAAATTCTCATAAATTCTCAAAAATTGGCCGGTAATTTATTTTTTATTACTCACTAAGAACTCTACCATATTGTCGTTGCAAGTGGCTGCACTGTGAAGTGCACTAAAACTCATGTGGGATACACATGTAAATTAGCTCATATGTCATTAAGTAAAAAAGAAAAGGAAGAGCTGGCGAAAAAAATTGTCCAAAAAATTCCCTTTGATGTAGGGTAGGAATAGATGATGTAGAATAGGGAAGATCTATTTAAAGTTCAGTATTCCTATCAGCTTGCGCATCCACCAACGTGGCACAAAAATGATGATATTAGCGTAGAGGCTTGGGTCAATTCAATGAAAGAGCATGGGGACTGTGTCCTATTTTATATGCATCAAGACATCACATTAAGTGATCATCCACAGTTTAAAAACTAAGATTTTATTTTAATAATTATGACGTCTGCACAGACAGAAATTTTGAAAAAACATATGGAGGATATAATATGTTTAGCTGGTACACATGGTACCAATAACTATGATTTTGAACTTCATACTTTAATGGTGGCAGATGTACTATGAGAGTGCTTTCATTGCTCATTCCTAATTTCAAACCGTTCAGATCATGAAGTGTTAAATTTCTTTTAGAAAATAAAAAAAAAAAGTAGGAGTTATAAAATGTGAAACTTTTATGTCAGATATGGAGGAAGAATATCACAATACATGGCTTCAAACAATGAGGGAAGCAGGGAAAAGGTAAACATTTTATTAAACTGGTTCAATATTATTTTAGGTTGCACTGCACGTCGCACGTAGATAAGGCTTAATGAAAAAACATTAATTTAAGAATAACGTCAAAAGAACTTCGTGTAAGCATTGAACCATTAAATATGCATTCAATAGAATTTAAAATGTTCACGTAAATAAGCATAATTATATTTTTTTGTGTAAAAGATGGAAATGTGAAAATAAATTTTAGTATGAAAAAAAATTCTTGAAAATACGTACGATAAACCTAGACTGATCCCTTAATAATATCATATTTTTCTTGGAATGTTAAACGTTTTCTCTTCTTTTTCTTCGACATTTTTTTTAACAGTCAAGGCGAATTAATACTGTTCGCTGTTGCTACCAGTTGCCACGGTACTGCTTGCATACTGCTCGACGACCGTTACCTTTCTCTCTCTCTCTCTCTACTCATGTACCACCTCATCCACTGAATGCCGCCTACTAAAATTTGAGAAACGGCTTAAATCGAAGCAGCTTAAATCGACGATCCAGTGTATGAAAAACGGTAATTCGGAAAAATGACAATTAGGGCAAATGGTAATTTGGAAGATTAAAATTATGTCAAATGGTAATTCGGAAGAATAAAAATTATGACAAATAGTAATTCAGAAGAATAGAAACTATGGAAAAAAGGAATTTAGAAGAAAAGAAATTATGGAAAACAGTAATTCGGAACAATAAAAATTCTGGCAGATAGTTATGCGGAAAAATCAAAATTAGGGCAAATGGTAATTCGGAAAAATCGAATTGGAGGAATATTCATGCGCCCCTATTACTGCTATTGTCACTAGTACAACATCCATGAAAGAAATAGCCTCTTGAGGTAATCACATCATCCATGGCTCCAATTGTTGCAGCTGTTAGAGAAGTCTACAAGTCTTTTGTACCAAAAAGTGACTCAAGTAGGGGCAATATAATACCACAGAGGAGGTTATTTTCTACAAAAAAGAAGCAGAAAGAGAAGAAAACTAGTACTCGCCTTGAGAAACCAACGAAATCCAGTGTAGCTAATGATATTGCTTTTGATGTATTGACCAATGATATTATTGCTTGGGACATAAAATCATAAAAAGAAGCTAATGTAATCACTGTTTACAAAATAATAAAGAATTATTTTTAAAAAAAGTATGCACATTAAATTGAGAGTAACAAAATGAATTTTGCGAATTTTAGAAAATCAGTGCACACAGTCACTAAATGAATAGAATTTGATTCAATTTCATATGTTCCATGATAGAAAGTCTATCAAATTCTATACATTTTCAATACTTTTTTTCAGCAGGGCAGTTGCAGATATACTGATGAAATTTAGAAGGCTTATTTTTACTTCTAATATCTCAAATCAAATTAGATTTTTTCTAGTACTTGAAACAAATTGAAATTAACTATTCTATTAAAATAATTTTTACAACTTTAATTTCTCGACGTTCAACCATGAATAGGTTTCTTGACTCGAAACAAATCGATTGACCAACAATATCAGTACATTTTATTGAATATTAAGAAAATTTTCCTACAATATTAATACATTTTCTTAAGAATTAAGAAAATTTCTATAGAACTCGCACATGCGGAAATACTCGCTCATGGAAAGTGGCTGTGTGAGGTTATCGCTACAGACTCTAGTCTTGTATGTCACAAAATTGTGTGCTCGCTTGTCGATGGATTCGATCGTCTACCCCCTAGCGGGATTCAGAGGTACTTCAGTGGTATCGATCGCCCGTGTAGCGGCGTATACAACGGGCGAGTCGCAAGCACGCATTAATTAAATGTTTCGCGTATCAAAAAAAAGAATAATAAAATGATCGGACATTTATGCCCGTATCACACTTTAGTAATAATATATTACCGCACTGCCTGAAACTGGTACTGGTTACACTCCGTGCAAGTGCTACAAAAACAATTATTAAACAATTACTTATGTATTACAAGTTTCCACTCAATTACACAGAATGAGTGCAAATCTCGAAGTTATAACTAACTCTTGACCTAGTAAGGCTAGAGCAATTTTTTTTTTTTAACTTTAAGCAGAAATTCATCCACTTTAATTATTTTTTTTGGGGGTTCATCGCAAGACTCATACAAAACGAATTATTTACAAAAAACACGACTTTTCAGTTTTTGGTAAAAAGATGCAAAAAAAACTGGATTTTTGAAACATAACAAATCCGAAACTAGTGGGACTAGAAGATTCCTTTTTTTTTTACATTTACGCAGAATTTCATATACACTGAAATCTCTGCTTATGAAATCTCCGGATACGACTTCCAGGAATTTTTTTTTGGGTGAGGGGTCCAAGGGGACGAGGAAAGCTGAACTCGGAGCTCAGCGGAGTCGCGTAAGTAGCATAGCAACAAAGTGCGCAGTAGTTCGCATCAGTTCGTTTACAGTGTTTTGGTTATGCGATATGTGTAATAACTTATAAATAATAACTAAATAAAACTTAACAGTAGAGTAAAAGTTAAATTAAACTTATATTTAAAAAATATTTTTCACTCGTGACAAAAATCAAAAGTAAATAGTTCATACGACCCTGACTTGTTTACGTTTAGAGAGACCTCTATTTCGGCGAAGGCCATTCAGGAGATCCCCGAAACCCGCCATAAACAGAGATTTCAGTGTACTTCATTTTATCTTCTGACGTCTTCAACGTAGATTCATTCTGGAAAGACTAATTTTGAAAAACTGAGCCCATGTCAGTTGCCCTTAAAAATAGACCGCAAATAGTCAAGTTGGAGTTATACTTTTCCGTAAAATTGATCAATTTCAAGGTAGGGGAGAGCCGGGCATTATGGCGGGGTCAGGCGTTATGAATTTTTCAAATAAAGCCCGCATTTGTTTACTTTTATATTAATTTTTTGTATGGAATGGCTTTAGTCGATTGGCCCCACAGTTTAACAATACGATTTTTGTTTTAAAGTGTCTGGTAAAAGAGTAATTATAAAAAACAGCTTTGACGAGAAATAGATGAAAAAGTCGCAGGCAGAAATGAAGAATTTGTAGCATATTTTGACGGACTTATGGTATGAAAAGATGACGTTTTAATAGATGAAGTATTTTTTTAAACTCCTGATTATATAAATTGCTTCTAAATACGTTTTAAATGTATTTAAATAAATTAATTGTCGAAACTTCACATGTCTGGTGTTGTGAAGGAAAAATATTGTGTAGATGGTAACCGTATTAGTAATTTTATTGGCAATGTAGAAAATTAGAAAAGCTATTTATCTTCCGAAACGCATCATAGAGGCGAAAATATAAAACAAATATAAGAAATAAGATTTCCAAAATACTTGTCTTGAATTGCGAGCCTTTGGTATCAGTCGATAAAAAAAATATTATTACAGTTTTCTACACGCATAATAGAACTGTTAGAAAGTAAGAGGTTAAACTCGATTTCCCCTTAAATTTTACATCGATGAATTAAAACAATGAAAAATCATAGATTTACTGCTGAACATTACCTCGAGTAAGTTTCCTCAACTATATTAGGTTTCAAAGAATTAGTATGTAAAAACTTGGAGATTTTTGGAAAGACCGTAACTCGGAACCCATTGAAGGTAGAATATTCTTTTTTTTTTCTAGTTTCATGCAGAATTTTATCTGCTTTAAAAAATTTTTTTTTAAATTTTTACAATTAAAAAAAAAATTTTATCTAGTTTTAATCTACTTTATTTGTTGTAAGAACACTTTTTTCCCTCAGATTCACTGGAAAGCAACAATTCGCGCAAACGTCATTTTTGGCACCTTTTTTTAAAAAAAAAAACCGACATTGTCAATTTATCTGTTGTGAACTTTTTAGGGCATGAATACGGAGCCCCCAAGAAGCATTTTCTGAAAAAAACTGCACTTTGAAGTTAAGATGGCTTCCCGACGTGAAGCCTGGACTATTAATCAAGAACCGAATCAAGAACTATCAATCCGAATAACCAAATTTGGATACTATCTTCAAAAACTAGTTCTCTAGTCAATTAACCCCAGAAAATTGTTTAAAAAAATAATTGTCAAAATGGCAGCCAAAATAAACAAAAGAAAACTCGTTTTTGATGGTTTTGTTCATTACACAGGAGTACAAAAAATTTTTTTTGCTCGCACCTAGAGACCTCACTATGTAATTCGGAAGATTTTTGGCGCGCTGAAGCCGAATCTCAAGCCTAAAATGCTCAATAACGTCAGCGTTCTGAGATGTGTTGATTCAAAAATAAAAATATCCATTTTTTCTTCTGAAAAATCGAACTAACTTCAAAACTAAAAGAGATAGATTAATTTGACAAGCGGAATTGAATTCATCAAGAAAAAATACATCGAAAATCCATAATCACACACACACAACAGTATTTTTTTAAAATTTCAAATTAGACATGAAAAAATCTATCCAAAACGATCAGGCTAAATTTTTTAAAAATTATTTATTAAAGCAGCTAGTATTCATGCAGCAAAGGGTATCCAACAAAACTTCAAAATCCGGTGCGTCAAGTCCTTCGGCGTATAGTTTCTTGAAAACAAGAAAAAAGTTCTTTTTGCTTTTCAAGGATTTTATTGTAAAAAACCTCAGCTTTCTTTCTAGAACATTTAAAAAAAATCAAGTGCCCTTTTTCAAAATAAGGTCAACTCTATTTTTGATTTTGATAAATCAAGGCCATATTTTGAGATTTAAAAAAAATTTTATGACCAATCGAAAGGTCATGGAAAATCTATCGAAAATTCCCAGGTTATTTTTTTTACAAATTATTTATGCAAGTACCAAATATTCACGCAGCAGAGTATACCTACCAAAAACTTTAAATTTTCGCCCCCTCGAGTTCGGCTATTATTCGCTAAAATAAAAAATACTTTTTGTTAAAATTACCATCCAGTAGGATAACACTTACCCTAAGTTTGAGTTCGATCGGACATATTTGATTTTCGGGTTACGAGATTTCAAACATAATGACCCAAAGGTATGTGGAATACTTTGGGATGTTCTCAGTGAACACCTTCATACAAACACAAGTGTTTGAATGTATTTTTAGGATTGTTTTACACCTCTTAGAGTAGAGCATTGCACCGCCCCCGCTGACTATTTTGCTCGGACGCTGCATCGCCGCCAATCGCTTCAGTTGTATCTAAACGAAGTTCAACACGTCGCACAGTGGACTATTTTGTGAAATTTACATTCAAAACCTAATATCTCTCGAAGCAATTGACTAAAATGGATGAGACTTGAACGAGGTTAAAGGTAATTAAATATAGAATAACAGAAAATTATAGAGAAAAGTTGACCTGAATTTTCCGGCTTGGAAGAATCATGAAAAGTCGGTCATTTTTGCTAAAAACTGGAATTTAGTATTAGAAGCTTAAAAAAAATATGTTTTTTCGGTTACAACACATCATATTTTAAATATTTTTGAACGCTGATTTCAAATCTGCCAGGGAAAATTGTGTGGCACATTTTCTTTCTGAGGAAAATCTGATTAAAGGTAAAAAATGAAATATGACGTAATAAAATTCAAAAAAGTTTGGATTTGTATAAAAACTAAGAAGTAATAAAAACTGGTAAAGCTATTTCGATTTTTCGAAAAAAATAAGACATGAAATTTTCTTCAAACAGCTACCTTTTTTTGCACTGGGATTTTCAGATATGTTGGGTGGTAATATAGTGTACCTGCGATAAATTTTAAAATTAGATTGCATTTGTATTTCAGGAGAAGAAAATTCTACTTTTTCCAGAATACAATAAATGAGAGAACAATAATAAAAATAGAATTTTTTGTTTCTTGAAATATAAGTACAACCCAGTTGCCGTTGTTAAGATAAAAATATTGTCCGTACAGCTTCTTCCTTTTCTAAATCCCGCCTGCCCATCCGGAATTAATTTCTTACTTTCGACAAAATTTTGAAGTCTACTTGCTAGTATGTGGGTAAAGATCTTCGTTATGCTATTTAGAAGCGATAATGGACGATAGTTATTCGGGTCAGACTTGTCTCCTTTTTTGTGTATTAGAATGGTTTTTATTTTTCCCCAATCTTGCGGTACTATCTCAGAGCTAAGTATCTTGTTAAACATCTCATACATATAAAGAATAGTATTTGCAGTTAAATTTTTATAGAACTGGTTACTTTAACCGTCCGGACCTGGGCTTTTACCATTTTTTAGCCTACTTAGACCCTCTATTATTTCATCAAGCCCTATTGTTCCGTCCAGATCTAAGTTTTCTTCTCTATTCTCTAATATAAATTCAGGCACGACTACTCTTGAGCAATTTGTTTTGTAATACGTCTCCCACTCACTAATTTTAATTGGGCAAGGTTCGAATTCTCTCCACTGATGCTTTTTAATTGTCATCGAAAAATCCTTTGAATTTTTTATGTTGGAAAGAACCTCAAGGTCCCTCTCCCTAACTTCCTTCTTTTTACTTTTAATTAACTTTTTATGAGAGACCTTTGCTTCCTTGTACTCTTTTAGTACCGTGTCAGCAAAGCCCTCCGATTTAAGCTCTTTTACCAAGTTATTTAGATTAACTTTGGAATTTTTATATTGTTCATCCTGCCAGTTTTTGGCATTTAATTCCCGTGTTTTACAGAGGTTCGCATTTACTGCAGCCACTTTAATTGCTATTTCTAGGTTCAAGTTTAGAATTTCAATTGAATTGCTTTTAAACAAAGTATTCTTTGAGTTTTCTAGATATGAGCGATAAGAGTCTACTTCTTCAGCCGACCATCTGTAGACCTCTTCCCGTTGATTATCTTTTCTTGTAGATTTATTACTATTGATTTGTTTATTTACTATGAGTTGGTTATTAATTTGAAATTAAATTGTACTAGGTAAGTGTTCTGTATGAAAAAGATCTGCAATTATCTTACTATTTTTAAAAAAGTTCAAACTTGCTAGGTTTATCCAAATTAAATCTATAGTGCTTTTTCCTGTGTGACCAACAAATGAAAAGTTAGCCGGCGATTCTCCTGGTGACCTACCATTTACCAACAAAAAACCTTCAGATTCCATGAGATCTGCTAAAAGCCTACCTCAATAATTCACTATAGGGTCCCTACTTGCTCGGTCACTAGTTAGAGGAGAGTGTTCAGTAATGGAATAGTCCAATTGGTTGAGATTCCCAACCCTAGAGTTAAAATCCCAACCAATTACACAAGGGACGTTATTCTCTTTAACTGCGAGATTACAAAGATCATCAGAAAACATATTCATTATGAACTCCGAGTCCAATTTGGGCTTCCAATACACAACACCCACTACAAAGATAAAATTTCCCCATTTAATTTTAACCAATATCCACATGTTTGTATTTTAAATTATTTCTAACATTTTACATTCTTTTTTAATAAAAATAATAATACCCCCACTCGCTCTGCTGACGCTATAATCCCTTTCCGCCAAACTCTGGATTTTTTGATAGTCATCAAGGAAGGATTGATTTTTCCCTATTGTTGTTGATGACCAAGTCTCAGTAATTCCAATTATATCATATCCGAGAAGAAATTTCTGCTGATAGCTGTCCAAGTCAAATACATTCCTGAGATTCCAAAACAGTATATTAGGGCGATGTGGGTTCTCGGGCGTCCTTCTTCTCCGTGGATGTTTTTTTTGATGGTGTGCTGGTATCTTTCCGAAAAGCCTCACTCCCCTCACTATTTTCATCTAGTTTGCGGGATACAAATTGATTCATTTTGTTTCTCATCTGTTCTTCCTTCTTCTTAAAATACTTCCTTTTCGGTTTCACGGCATTCCAACTCTTGTTTGTTGGGGTATCGACGCCATCATCTCTGTCCGATGCTTCTATATCGTCGTTGCTTCTATCTCTTTTTCTTGCCTGATTAGTTGATAGAAGGAAACGTTTAACCTCCGAGATATCATAGGGCTTTCCATCGATTTTCAGGTAGTCATCCTTGAGATGTGCTTCGATCCCCAACGTTTTAAGCTCCTTGAGAAGTGGAATCAATTGTCTTCTTTTTTCTACTGTCTCTTTACTGTAGTCATTTGAGATGAAGATCCTCGTTCCTCTAAGTTTGTATTTCATCCTCATGATTTCCTGTTTCATGAGTAGCGTAAGTGAAAGGAGAATAGTAGATTTTGAATATGTTTTATCGCCCTTCAGCAACCTAGCGTAGTTTACATCCGATTTCGTAAATTCTATCTCCAGTTTCTCCTTGATAAATGTAACCAAGTGATTAACAAGATCGTGAGGATGAGTAGGCGCATCTAAGCCGAAAAATATCATATTGTTATTTTTTACTGACCTTTCATTTCCCAGCCTGATTTCCTGAATTTGGGCTGACATCTCTTCATTGGTCTGTTTAAGATCCTTTATTTCATCTTTGCATTTTTCTAATTCCCCTTTTAAGGGCTGCATCTCCTTTTTTACTACTTGTTGGATCTTATCTCCAATACAATCTAGTATTGAGTTTTTCCACGAATCTAGCATTCCTTCGAACTGAGCAACTGACATTTTCTCTAACCTTGTGCTTTTATCGACACTGTCACCCATCTCTGTTATGTTGAGCACAGTTTGCATTCCAAATGGTAGATGGCTCTCGCACAATTGTGACGTCACACCTCTATACCTTAGCGTCCGCTGTAGATCAATTCAATGCGTTTTTGCTATTTTTGATGTTTAAATTTTGCCACACGACTAGGAAAACTTCACTTTCAGCAAGCCATTGGACCAGCTCTTCCAGGAACACTTATTTTTCTTCGCACACCTCTTTTAGACTACTTTAATTCACGATTTTCTACGGAGCAAAGCGATACGCGTCTACTCTTAACCACGCCACAACAGCGCCCCCATTTTATAGCTTTATAAAATAGTAAAAGTTTACAAAATCAAGAAGAAAGTAATTATTTCGTTTCTTAATAACTAATACTTAGTAGCCATACCCTTTGCAGTATTTACAGCAGCACATCGACGAGGCATTAAATCAACTAAGCGCTGAACGTAGTCCTTTAGTATTTTTTCTCATTCTTCCTACCGATTTTGCCATAAAGCAGCTTTGTTCGAATGTTTTTTTGTTGCAACGCGAATTCCAAGTGCATCTCACAAATTTTCGATCGGATTTAGACCTGGAGATTGAGCTGGGTGATCTAAAAGCTTCAAATTTTGTACTTTCGAAAATTCCTGGCCCAGCTTCGTCTTACGTTTTGGATCATTATCTTACTGAAAGATCCAATTTTTAGGCATCTTTTTCTTGGAATATGGTAACAATTTTTCTGACAAAATATCTCGATACATTACACTATCCATGATGCCTTTAACCTCGTGCAATGGGCCTACTCCTCGCGAAGACATAGCTCCCCAAACCATGACTGATCCAGCCCCATGTTTAACTGTTGGAATTTGATATCGGGAATCGTATCTTGTGTTTTTTCTGACAAATCAAAATTTAATCTGTTTGGAAGTGACGGAAAAAAGTATGTTCGACGTCCGAAAAACACAATAGTCTAAGAGCCAGCGACACTCGACCCTACGTGATAAGGAATTGTGATAAGAGCGGTATCATGGTATAGTTTACA